>CM075968.1:30424480-30474480 GCA_038048745.1 Coluber constrictor foxii
AGCAATAGCACTTAGACTTCTATACCGCTTCAAAGTTCTTTACAGTCCTCTCTAAGTGGTTTTACAGAGTCAGCCTCTTGCCTCCAACAATCTGGGTCCTTGTTTTATCCACCTCGGAAGGATGGGAGGCTGAGTCAACTTTGAACCTGGTGAGATTCGAACTGCCAAATTGCAGGCAGCCGGCAGGCAGCAGAAGCAGCCTTGCAGTACTACACTCTAACCATTGCGCCACCGCAGCTCATGATGTCTTTTCTTTTTTTTTCCCCCTCCAGCTGCTGCAGCCAGCGTGCAACTCTCCGGAAAGACCCTGAATCAAACTCACTTCCAGGTCCTACGGCAACAGCAGCAGCAGCAACAGCAGCAGGCCACAGGACAGGTCCAAGTTCCCCAGATCCAAAGCCCAGGCCAGACGCCATCGCAACCCCAGATTAAGACCGTCGGCAAGATCTCCCAGGTGAGGAAGACGAGGGTCTCTGCCTCCGTGGTTTGGAGGCTGGGCGATCCTTTACCTCTCTCCCACTGCTTCGGCTTCCAAAGAAAGCCACTTTTCCTAGGGCTTCCTCTTCCCAACTCAGGGAAACCAGGAGTGAAATCCAGCAGGTTCTGATAGGTTCTGGAGAACCAGTAGCGGAAATTTTGAGTAGTTCGGAGAACCGGCAAATACCACCTCTCGCTGGCCCCAGAGTGAGGAGGGAATGGGGATTTTGCAGTATCCTTCCCCTGGAGTGGGGAGGGGATGGAGATTTTGCAGTATCCTTCCGCTGGAGTGGGGTGAGAATGGAGATTTTGCAGTATCCTTCCCCCTGGAGTGGGGAGGGAATGGAGATTTTGCAGTATCTTTCCCCTGCCACACCCACCAAGCCATGCCACGCCTACAGAACCAGTAGTTAAAAAAAAAATAGAATTCCACCACTTGGGAAACCCTACAGGAAGTTGCAATTTACGTTCTTTGGGGGCTTTGGCTTCCACCCACCAGGAGCAGCTCATCAAGTTCCAGAAGCAGAAGATGCAAGCAACGCAGCAACAAGCCTCCCAGCCTCAGGGAGCCCCCGGTGCGCAACAACAGGCAGCCCAGGTCCAGGTGCAGCAACAACAGACGCAGCAGCTCACGGCGGTAGCAGCCTCCAGGCCGAGCGCAGTCCTGGCTGGCACCACCGTCACCGGCCTCCAAGTCGCCCGGTTGGTGAGTGACCCCCCTTGACCTTCCCAGGATGGTCCAGCGCTTTGCTAGGTCTCAGAGGGCAGTCAGTTCTCCCTAAAGTGTCTGGTTGACATCGGGGGCTGGGCATGGCTGACCAGGTGGGTGTGGCCAGTTTGACGCCACTCCCCAAACCGCTGGCATGTTTCCTCTTGGCTGTTGTGACCTAGGCCCAAGTAGTTATTACCAGCCACAATCTGTCCTAAACAAACATATTTCATTAGAACAGCTGAGAATGACTTCATTCTCAGCTTAGTCCACCTTAATTCCAAAACAAATCCTTCGTAAACAGTCCTTCGGCCTTATCGCTAAACTTTGTCTCCTTTGGCACCCTGCCAAAGGCTTTTCATGGCAAAAGTTCAGAAGCAAGAGATGCCGACAAGAAACAAATGTAGCAACGTTGCTTTCCTACAAAGAGCCCAAGAGCCATTGCTGCTCTTTTAAACCTTACGGGAGAGGGCCAGTCATCTCCTGGCCTTATTCCTGAGTCGTCCTTTTTGCTTTAGCTGCTCTTGCCTTTCGGCAGCTCTGCGCATGCATGCACTAGGGACAGGCTCCTCCTGTTCCTCTGCCTCTCTGCTATCCGTCTCTGGAGGCTCTGCACATCACTCCCAGATGGCCCCATCTCTGCCTCTGACTAGCATTGGGTAGACTGGTCCGAAGCCATGTTGGCCGACCCCTTACATTTTCTAGGATGGTTCCGCGGGCCAGATCCAACCACATTGCAGGCCAGATCCGGGCCCCAGGCCTTGCTTTTGACGCACCTGGACTAGACAACCCTAGTTGCCCCACCTCTTGCTTTGTAAGAGTGACTATGTGACACCCCCCCCCCTCCTGCGCGAGCTGCACTGGCTCCCGGTGGTCTTCCGGATGCGCTTCAAGGTTTTGGTTACCACCTTTAGAGCGTTCCATGGCTTAGGGCCAGGGTATTCACAAGACCGCCTTCTGCCACCAGTAGCCTCTCACCGACCAGTACGCTCCCACAGAGAGGGTCTCTTCAGGGTGCCGTTGGCCAAACAGTGTCTACTGGTGGCCCCCAGGGGGAGAGACTTCTCTGTGGGGGCAGCTGCCATCTGGAATGAGCTCCCTCTGGATATACGGAGGATCCCAGATTTGCGCACTTTCCGCCGCGCCCTCAAAATGTTTTTATTCCAGCAGGCTGGCCTGGCCTGACTCTCCCTTTTAAATGTGTTTTTAAGTTTTATGTAAATTGGATGTTTTTAACATTCGTTCTTGGGCCAAAATTATTTCATGTATTTTTAACGGGTTTTTAACCTTTGTATGATGTATTTTTATCTGTGGCTGTTCACCGCTCTGAGTCCTTCGGGAGTAGGGCGGTATATAAATTTAATTAAAAATAAAAATAAAATAAATAATCATCCCGCTTCCTTCCTGCTTAGACGCGTGTCGCTGCTTCTCAGCTCCAAGCCCAAAACCAGATCCCAGGTCAGACGCCTCAAGCAGCCCAAGTGGCTTTGACCAAGCCGCCCGTGATGTCCGTCCCGGTGGTGTCGTCGGCAGGGGTGACCGCCCTCCCCGTTACCGTCTCCGGAATCAGCGTGGCGATTGGGCAGCCGCAGAAGGCAGCAGGTAATGGGGCCGGAAAGGATTTGGGTAGAAAATTGGGGCCGGGGTGTTTTTTGAGTTCAGCTGAATCGTTTGTTCATCCAATTTTTGTAGCCAATGAATCAATGAACGGCTTGCCACTCCAAAAATAGATGATAGATGATAGATAGATAGATAGATGATAGATAGATAGATAGATAGATAGATAGATAGATAGATAGATAGATAGATAGATAGATGATAGATAGATAAGTAGAGAGAGAGAGAGATAAGTAGATAGATGATAGATAGATAGATAGATAGATAGATAGATAGATAGATAGATAGATAGATATAGATAGATAGATAGATAGATAGATAGATAGATAGATAGATAGAGAAGGAGAGAGAGAGAGAGAGAGAGAGAGAAGTAGATAGATAGATAAATAGATAGATAGGTAGATAGATAGATAGATGATAGATAGATAAGTAGAGAGAGAGAGAGATAAGTAGATAGATGATAGATAGAGAGAGAGAGAGAGAGAGAGAAGTAGATAGATAAGTAGATAGATAGATAGATAGAGAGAGAGAGAGAGAGAGAGAAAGAGAGAGAAAGATAAGTAGATAGATAGATAGATAGAGAGAGAGAGAGAGAGAGAAGTAGATAGATAAGTAGATAGATAGATAGAGAGAGAGAGAAAGTAGATAGATAAGTAGATAGATGATAGATAGATAGATAGATAGATAGATAGATAGATAGATAGATAGATAGATAGATAAGGAGAGAGAGAGAGAGAGAGAAGTAGATAGATAGATAGATAGATAGATAGATAGATAGATAAGTAGAGAGAGAGAAAGAGAGAGAAAGATAGATAGATAGATAGATGATAGATAGATAGATAGATAGATAGATAGATAGATAGATAGATAGATAGATAGATAGATAGATAGATAGAGATAGATAGATAGATAGATAGATAGATAGATAGATAGATAGATAGATAGATAGATAGAGAAGGAGAGAGAGAGAGAGAGAGAGAGAGAAGTAGATAGATAGATAAATAGATAGATAGGTAGATAGATAGATAGATGATAGATAGATAAGTAGAGAGAGAGAGAGATAAGTAGATAGATGATAGATAGAGAGAGAGAGAGAGAGAGAGAGAGAAGTAGATAGATAAGTAGATAGATAGATAGATAGATAGATAGATAGATAGATAGATAGGGAGAGAGAGAGAGAGAGAGAAGTAGATAGATAGATAGATAGATAGATAGATAGATAGATAGATAGATAGATAGATAGATAGATAAGTAGAGAGAGAGAAAGAGAGAGAAAGATAGATAGATAGATAGATGATAGATAGATAGATAGATAGATAGATAGATAGATAGATAGATAGATAGATAGATAGATAGATAGATAGATAAGGAGAGAGAGAGAGAGATAAGTAGATAGATAGATAATCCTCCACTTACAACCATTTGTTTAGTGACTGAGCCCTGAAAAAAAGTGGCATCTGGTGTTGTGACATCTCTTCTTTGCCTCCTGAGCAGGAGGGCAGGCAGTGATGGCTCAGCCGCTCCATGTCCAACAGTTCCTGAAGGTGAAACAAGCTCAGCATCACCAGGCGGCCCAGCAGAAGGTCATCCAGCCACAGGTGGCCCAAGGACAGGCAGGTGTCCAACAGAAGGTCAGTCTCCCTCCTCCTCCTCAAACACCTTTTCCTTCCAGCACTGCTGATGTTCCCTAGTTGGGTAATGAAATGTCGGCAGGAAAATCGCCAAGCTCAGAGAGCACCAAGGACCCCAGAGTTGTCATTGTCATCCTCTTCCCCCTCTCGGCAAACCCCATTCTTCCTCCTCCCTCCTCCTCCTCTATAAGGGTTCTTTTAAATTGAACCATCAGAAACCACATTCCTTGGAGACCCCACATTAACGTTACTAGGGGAAGGTGGCCAAATTGGAAGGTCCCGTCAGTGGTGAAATGTAAAATTTGTTACTACCGGTTCTGTGGGCATGGCTTGGTGGTGGGGAGGGGTAATATGACTAAGTGGGCGTGGCCAACTTTTTTTTTTTTACTTTTAAAACCATTAAAGCCTCTGACGATCCCAGCTGACTTGCCTGATTGGCAGAGGCTTTTTTTTTTTGTTTTTTAGCCTCTGACGATCCCAGCTGACTTGCCTGATCGCCAGAGCCTTTTTGTTCCCTTTAAAAACATTTTTTCTATAACCTCTTTGGCCGAAGAGGTTGTAAAAAAATGCTTTTAGAAGCCTCTGACGATCAGGCAGCTCAGCTGGGATCATCAGAGGCTTTTAAAGACATTTTTTTTTCTACAACCTCTTCGGCCGAAGAGGTTGTAGAAAAAATGCTTTTAAAAGCCTCTGATGATCCCAGCTGAGCTGCGCGATCATCTGAGGCTTTTTTTTTTGTTGTTTACTTTTAAAAACATTTTTTTCGGCCAAAGAGATTGTAGAAAAAATGCTTTTAAAAATTAAAAAAAAAGCCTTTGATGATTGCGCGGCTCAGCTGGGCAATGGGGGGTGGGGGGGCAGGGATTTTTGCTACCGGTTCTCCAAACCACCCACCTCCATTGCTACTGGATTGAGAGATCTGGTCCGAACCGGGAGCATTTCACCCCTGGATCCCGTCGGTCATTTCTGGGTCACGATGGAGCAGAGCTTCTCTCCTGAAGGTCCGTCGGTGTTAGAGGGGAAGTGGCGGATTCATCGTCCATCTCTTAATTCCTTCTCGACGATTTGCCTTTCGGCCGAGGAACCCAGATAACCGCTGCCTGCTTTCTCCCGTTTCCCTATCCTCTTGGAAAGGCAAAGTAACAGAGTTGGAAGGGACTTGGAGGTCATCTAGTCCGACCCCTTGCTCACGCAAGAGTCAAACTGCCAACCTTTCTGATCGACAAGCTCAGCGTCTTAGCCACTGATGAGTTGACCTTCCCGGCCAGTTAGGGCTCCGTATTCAGCTCCTTCCAGGTCTTAATCTAGACCAGGGGTGGGGCAAAGGGGGCTCTTTGACAACCTGTGGACTTCAACTCCCAGAATTCCTGAGCCAGCCAAGCTGGCTCAGGAATTCTGGGAGTTGAAGTCCACAGGTTGTCAAAGAGCCCCCTTTGCCCCGCCCCTGGTCTAGACTGACAGGCATCATAACCCTCCCTTCCTGGATGGTCACCCGATCGATTCCCAGCAGGTCACCGTCCAGACTCAGCCGCCGGCGTCTCAGCAGCAGAAAGTCTACGCCACCCAGCCAGCCATCAAAGCCCAATTCCTACAGACGCCGATTTCTCAGCCCCAGAAGTCAGGGGGTGCGCAGCAGGTGCAGACCCAAATACAGGTAAAGAGGCACCCCGGTTTCCTTTCGTTCCTGGGGGTGGGTGGGTGGGTGGGTGGATGGGAAGGAGGAGGAAACCGTGGAAAGCTTCCGCTTGGATTCTTCCCTGCTTTTCTCAACATTTCCATCCAACCCCCCCCAAGGGCATGCAGGCAGCCTTTCGATCGCACTTCGGCTCGCAATTATGGTTGTTTAGTTGTGATGGGTTTTTTTAAAAAATTTGATTCATATGCCACCCTTCTCCGGAGACTCAGGGCATCTTGCAATGCGTTAAGCAACAGCCTTCATACTTTTGTATATTTATACAAAGTCAGCTTATTGCCCCCACAAACTGGGTCCTCAATTGACCTACCTTAGAAAGGATGGAAGGCTGAGTCGACCTCGAGCCTGGTGAGATTCGAACTGGTGTAATTGCAGACAGCTGGATCTTTCTTTCTTTCTTTCTTTCTTTCCTTCCTTCCTTCCTTCCTTCCTTCCTTCCTTCCTTCCTTCCTTCCTTCCTTCCTTCCTCTTTCTTTCTTTCTTTCTTTCTTTCTTTCTTTCTTTCTTTCTTTCTTTCTTTCTTTCTTTCTTTCTTTCTTTCTTTCTTTCTTTCTTTTTTTTTTTTAAATTAGATTTCTATGCCGCCCTTCTCCGGAGACTCAGGGAGGCTTACAATGCGTTAAGCAATAGCCTTCATACTTTTGTATATTTATGCAAAGTCAGCTTATTGCCCCCACAAACTGGGTCCTCAATTGACCTACCTTAGAAAGGATGGAAGGCTGAGTCGACCTCGAGCCTGGTGAGATTCGAACTGGTGTAATTGCAGACAGCTGGATGTTAATTATGGTGCTTTAGTCTGCAGAGCTAAACCAGGTTGCCAAGCAGGTCATGGTGTGTAAATGCCCACTGTGCGTAAATGCCCCCCCCCTTTTTGTGTGTGTGTGTGACAGTTGTAACGTGAACGGCGCAGTCGTTTTGCAAAGCCATAATCAGCTACGTGAGATTTTTTTTTTTAACTGGAAAGCAGAATCAAATACTGGTTACCCATCAGCTGAGGCACTGGTGGAATTCAGATTTTTTTTACTACCGGTTCTGTGGGCGTGGCTTGGTAGGCGCTGCAGGGGAAGAATACTGCAAAATCTCCATTCCCACCCCATTCCTGGGAGAAAGATACTTCAAAATCTCCATTCCCACCCCACTCCAGGGGAAGGATACTGCAAAATCTCCATTCCGACCCCATTCCTGGGGGGAAGGTTACTGCAAAATCTCCATTCCCACCCCACTCCTGGGGGAAGGATACTGCAAAATCCCCATGTCTTCCCGACTCCCGGGGGAAGAATACTGCAAAATCTCCATTCCCACCCCAGTCCAGGGGGAAAGATACTGCAAAATCCCCATTCCCTCCCCACTCCTGGGGGGAGGATATTGCAAAATCTCCATTCCCACTCCACTCCTGGGGGAGGGATACTGCAAAATCCCCATTCCCTCCCCACTCCTGGGGGAAGGATACTTCAAAATCTCCATTCCCACCCCACTCTGCGGCCAGCCAGAGGTGGTATTTGCTGGTTCTCCAAACTACTCAAAATTTCCGCTATCGGTTCTCCAGAACCTGTCAGAACCTGCTGGATTTCACCCCTGAATTGAGGTCAGGTGATTGCAAACAGCTGAAAACACGGGTCAGTTGCTAAGCACCCAAAATGTGGTCAGGTGGCTCTTTTTGGGGAAAGAGAGGGTGGCCGTTGGAACTTCAGATCTGGGTCGTAAGTCCCTTTTTCGGGGGCCGCTGTAACTTTGAATGGGCACTAAACAACCCATCGTAAATCAAGGACAACCTGTAGGAACCCACGGGCAGGTTTGCACATAAAACTGATGGAAGACAAGGTCTCTGGTCTTTGTAATAAATGGCTTGGCTTGGCTTGGCTTGGCTTGGCTTGGCTTGGCTTGGCTTGACTTGACTTGACTTGACTTGACTTGACTTGACGGAAGACAAATCCACCTGCTGTATGTTGTTGAACTGTGCACCCTCCAACCCCATTCTCACCCATCCTAATATCTTGTTCTTAAAGGTGGCCAAGATCCCACAGGTGGTCTCCCAACAAACAGCGGTGGCAAACATCCAGCAGGTGGTGTCAGTTTCCCAACAGGTAAGGTTTTCAAGAACCTGTTGCCTCTTCCAAGGTGTGTCCGCCTGAAAGCGGCTTCCTCACAGAAGGCAGCTGGGTCTCAAAGCTTAGTGTGATGGCAGTCTCATCTTTGTCAGAAAGGCGTTAAAATTGCCCTACATTAGACCAACCGCTCCAGGCAAATCTGTTTTCGGGCTTTTGGCCGGAGCTCCGAGCTTGGCAACTTGGTTGCAAACATTTCATCACCATTCATGAGCCGCAGTGGCGCAGTGGTTAGAGTGCAGTACTGCAGGCTACTTCTGCTGACTGCTGACTGCCTGCAATTTGGCAGTTCGAATTTCACCAGGTTCAAGGTTGACTCAGCCTTCCGTCCTTCCGAGGTGGGTAAAATGAGGACCCAGATTGTTGGAGGCAAGAGGCTGATTCTGTAAACTGCTTAGAGAGGGCTGGAAAGCACTGTGAAGTGGTATATAAGTCTAAGGGCTATTGCTATCCCTTCCTCCTTCCCTTCCCTTCCCTTCCCTTCCCTTCCCTTCCCTTCCCTTCCCTTCCCTTCCCTTCCCTTCCCTTCCACTTCCTTCCTTCCTTCCTTCCTTCCTTCCTTCCTTCCTTCCTTCCTTCCTTCCTTCCTTCCCACTGCCAGCAGTTCGATCTTGACCAGCTCAAGGTTGACTCAGCCTTCCCTCCTTCCGAAGCTGGTAAAATGAGGATCCAGAATGTTGGTGGCAAGAGGCTGATTCTGTAAACCACTTATAAAGGGCTGTAAAGCACTGTGAAGCAGTATATAAGTCTAAGTGCTATTGCTATTCAAGGAGACATCGTCAGTGCACTTCGAGTTGTTCTCATGCACAAGGCCACTGCACTGATAGACGAACACAACCCAAAGGCGCGCCGACGATGTCTCCTCGAACGGTGACGAAACGTTTGCAACCAAATTGCCAAGCTCGGAGCTCAGCCCAACAGCCCAACTACCAACCCGAGCAACTGATATTCAAATACATTTCAAATCTATGTTCATCCGATCCACCGTCAGTGGGAACATTGCCGTCTTCCAGATGTTGTTTTGAAGCCACTCCTAGTTGACCATCCCCACGAAACCCTGCTAGTAGGCCTGGAGGACTTACTGTATTTTCCTGTGTATAAGACTACTTTCTAACACACAAAAATCTTCTCAAAAGTCGGGGGTCATCTTATACACCAGGTCTCATTCTCCTGTAACCAGGCAGACCAGCCCATAAGGCTCTGACTAGCCTTAAATGGCTCTGAGGAGGGTTGTTTTATACGCCCAGTCGTCTTATACGCCAGAAAATACGGTAATTCTCTTTGCAAAGCCATTTTTAACACATAATGAAAATAAGAGAAGGTAGAGAGGGGAGCTTGACGTTTGCAAAAAGAGAAAACAAAAAGCAAGTCCACTGAGATTTTTTTTAAAGGAGGAGATCCAACCTAGAACTAAACAGAAATTTCCTGACAGTGAGAACAATTAATCAGTGGAACTGCTTGCCTCCAGAAGTTGTGAATACTCCAACACTGGAAGTTTTTAAGAAGAGGTTGGATGACCATTTGTCTGAAGTGGTGTAGGGTTTCCTGCCTAAGCAGGGGGTTGGACTAGAAGACCTCCAAGGTCCCTTCCAACACTATTATCCTATTTCTTCTATTGATCTTAGCTTGTAGGGAAATGAAGCCTCCCCCTGTATCCATAGTAACAGAGTTAGAAGAGACCTTGGAGGTCACCTAGTCTCTTGCTCACACAGGAGACCTGTACTAGGGATTCGAACCGCCCAACTGCCGACCTTTTCTGATCGACCAGCTCAGCGTCTTAGCCGCTTGAGCCACCTAAGTCAGGTTGCCTTCCCTGACTTCTCTTTGCTTTCCCCCCCAACCCCAACCAGGTTCAAGCTCAGCCTCAAACGGTCACCTTGTCTCAGAGCACAGCGGGGCAACACCAAGTCCAGGTCATCCCAGCCACCACCGCCACGGCTCAAGTCGTCCCCCAGAAACTGATCCAACAGCAAGTGGTAACCACCGCCTCCCCGCAGATCCAAGCCTCGGTCGTGCCCAACCCTGCCCAGGCGTCCGCCCCGCCCGACGGGCAGAGTCAGCCAACGAAAGTGCAGATGAGGGCGCCCGTCCGCTTAAAGGCTCCGAACAAACCCAGTTGAGTCCTCCACCTTTTCGTGACGGCAAGCCAGGGAGACAGAGAGAGAGAGAGAGAGAGAGAGAGAGGGAGCGAGCTCTCTAGGTGGCCTCCCGTCCGGCGAGATCGGAAATCAGGCGTCTCTCCTGCGAAACTTCCAGGGCTGTTTTCCCCCTGCTCTCCTCCAGATGTCTCTGCTTCCCGGACAGATTCGCGGAAAGATTTTGAAACGCGACTCCCGAGGAAATGCCGTTTCCCCCCCCCCCCTCCCGGAACTCCTCCGTTAGCCCGACCGCTCGCGGAGACGCTCACTGCCCTTTCGGTGGAAACCCCAAAGTTGCTTCTCCAGTTGTCGTGGGTAGCAACGCCGGTCGTTATCGTCGCCCCTGTCCGATGGGGAAAATCTTTGTGGGGTGCAAAGCCGGACGTTGTCCAGGCCTCGCTTATCCAAGGTGGAGGGTGGGTGGGTGGGTGGGAAGGAAGGACAGAAAGTTTTGTCCAAAGCAGGGGATCTCCAACCTTGGGGACTTTAAAGCCTGGAGGACTTCAACTCCCAGAATTCCCCAGGGAATTCTGGGAGTTGAAGTCCTCCAGGCTTAAAAGTCCCCAAGGTTGGAGACACTCCTCCCCCCCCCCCTCCCCGTTCCAAAGCACTCCCTGCTCCGTTGAGCTGACAAATGTGAAGATTTTGTAAGTATCTGTAATTATGCATCATATTTCAGTCACCGTTTTTTTGGGGGGGGGGGTGGAGAGAGGTTTGAGCCTTTTTTAAACAAACAAACAAACATTGATTTGTGGCACGTTGGTTTGTGGGTGGGGGGGGGATGTCAGGCGTTTTGCTTACTGTTTTGCTTAATTCGGTCTTTGTGCTTGTTGCGTCTGTGTGTGTGCGTCTGTGCATGCGTGTGTGCGTGCGTTCTTTTCTTCTTTTGTACAGAGAAACTCTTCGTTTTAAGCTTCCGCTTCCCTTTTTTCACGGTTTCAGATATTCAGTGTGCTAAACACATAATTGGTTGGTTGGTCTTTTTTTTTTTTTAAAGGTATTAATATTATGTGACAGTAAGTGTATTTCATCGTCGCCCACCATTCTCAGCCCCTTTTTCATGGGTGGAAGAAGAAAGAAAAACAAACAAACAAAAAAACGTGTTTCATTGCTCGTCCGACGTTCTTTTCTTGTGGGATTTTGTTGTTGTTTTTTTTCTGGTGGGGCTTCTACGCTGAAGGAAATTTAATTTACGAGTTTCCAGCATTGGTTTTGACCCTTTTCTCTTTGCGGTCTTGTTTTAAAAGTTCAGCTGTGTTTCCATTTCAGACGGATAGAGGAGAGACATTTGGGCAACTGATTATTATTTTTTTTCTATCAACACCAAAACAACAGAGGTATTTTTCAGACCTTCGGTTGTTTGAAGCAAACCTTTTCTTTCTTTTTCCTTTCCTTTCCTTTCCTTTCCTTCCCTTCCCTTTCCTTTCCTTTCCTTTCCTTTCCTTTCCTTTCCTTTCCTTTCCTTTCCTTTCCTTTCCTTTCCTTTCCTTTCCTTTCCTTTCCTTTCCCTTCCCTTCCTTCCTTCCTTCCTTCCTTCCTTCCTTCCTTCCTTCCTTCCTTCCTTCCTTCCTTCCTTCCTTCCTTCCTTCTTTCTTTCTTTCTTTCTTTCTTTCTTTCTTTCTCCCTTTCTTCTTCTTCTAATTCTTCTTCCT
The DNA here is from genome assembly GCA_038048745.1 of Coluber constrictor foxii. Classification (NCBI taxonomy): domain Eukaryota; kingdom Metazoa; phylum Chordata; class Lepidosauria; order Squamata; family Colubridae; genus Coluber; species Coluber constrictor. Next base: position 30,436,503 of record CM075968.1, read on the forward strand.
CCTCCTTTTCTCCTCCTCCTTCTTCTCCTCCTCCCATACTAACTTATATACTGGCACTCATGCCAAACTTTATCTGTCCTACTTCCAGATGTTCCCAAGTTGAGATCAGTGCTGGCCACATAACTTCATCATCTCATCTCTTTCAAACAGGCACAATTTCTTACCCCTTTTGGTGTTGTCTTTTTGCTCTTCTAAACGCCGTATCCTTTCTATTTTGGAGCCTAGGTTTTTTTTTCCCCCAAAAAAGTATGCTTTTTAAAATTAAAATAAAAAATAAAAATAAAAACCTTTCTACACGAAGGAAGGTAGACATCGTTGAAGTTCTTTTACCCCAAAACGTATTTCCTACCATAGACTTGTATTTTATCAGTTAAGTTTCTGAGAAGGAGCCGTTGGGGAGTGATATAATTTATTTGAAAAAAAACTCCAAGGTTTTGGGGGAGCTGTTTGGCCTAGAATACCCCTACACGAGTGGGATCTTGGCAAATTAGGGCCCCCACCTTAAAGAGTCCTCTCGCTCTCCTTCCCACCTTCCATGCAAATCTACCAGTCAAAATTAATTTTGCTTCCCAAATTTGCTAAAATCTTACGTCTGTGCACAAGGCTGTAGGCTATAAATCCCTTTTCCTTAATCTCAGCCACCATAAGCAGGGTTGCACTTCAACTCCCAGAATTCCCCAGCCAAGGCTGCGGAATTGTGGGAGTTAGAAGTCCAACCCCGCTTAACGTTACTGAGGTTAAAGGGAACACCGCTGTAAAATGAACTCTGTACGCATAAAGTTGCATCACCAATTTCAGTTTCACCGTGCTGGTTTTCGAGTATGTGTGATTTCGACGGGAAAAAACCGTGTGCAATTTCGTGTCTTGATTTTTCACGGGGGGAAAAATGCCAATTCGGTGGTTCCGCATTTCTGATTGCCCCTTCCTTCCTTCCTTTCTGTAAATTACCTTTATGAAGATAAAAATAATTTGTACTTTTGACCGTAGGATTGGAAAGATTTGTGTTGTATCTTACCTGAAAGTGTATTAAAAGTGTACATTTTTATAACATTCTTGTAACTGTGCGTACCTGAAGTGTGTTTTGTCTCATCTGGCCTCCCCCACTCTGACATTTAGTGAGTTGGGAGCCTAAAATCTTGGAAGTTTTTTTAATAAATCAGCTGTGCCGATCAAAACAGGTCTGTTCTTGCCACCTTATCATCCTCATAATGTAGATTTTTCCATTGAATTGAAACTTTTCCAGCTTTGCAGAGTTAAGGGGGGGAAAAAACCCCACTCCCCAACTGCATATTCCCATATTTCCCCATCAGCCTTCATCATTGTCATCATCATGTAAAGGTAAAGGTTCCCCTAGCACATATGTGCTAGTCATTCCCGACTCTAGGGGGCAGTGCTCATCTCTGTTTCAAAGCCGAAGAGTCAGTGCTGTCCGAAGACGTCTCTGTGGTCATGTGGCCGGCATGACTCAACGCCAAAGGCGCCCGGAACGCTGTTCCTTTCCCACCAAAGGGGGTCCCTATTTTCTACTTGCATTTTTTACCTGCTTTCAAACTGCTAGGTTGGCAGAAGCTGGGACAAGTCACGGGAGCTCACCCCATTACGTGGCACTAGGGATTCGAACCTCTGAACTGCCGACCTTTCGATTGACAAGCTCAGCGTCTTAGCCACTGAGCCACTGCATCCCAATCATCATCATCTAATGACCACATCATCCCTTGTGGGGTGGAGTCTGGGCAACTGAATGGAGCTGACATACTGGCCGGATGCCTTTCCTGTCACCAATGCGGAATTTTGTTCAGCAGATATATTCTCATTGTGCCCAGAGATATCTGCCTCTACCTAGGATTGAACTCACAGCCTCCTGATTGTGAGGCGAGAGTGCCGCTGGTACCACTCTATTTCCCCATCAGCCTTGAAGGAAGTTTAAAGAGAAGAATTTTAAAAACGCAGGTAGTCCTCAATTTACAACCACAATGGAGCCCAGAATTTATGTTGCTAAATTGCTAAATTATGTTAGGTGAGTTGAGTTTTGCCCTATTTTACGACTTTTCTTTCCACCATTAAGTGAATTGTTGCAGTTGTTAAATTAGTAACACACTTGTGAAGCGAATTTGGTTTCCCCATTGACCCCATTGAAGGTCGCAAAAGGGGGATCATCAGACCCCGAGGTACCGCAAAGGTCATCAGTACAAATAGCCAGTTGCCAAGCATCTGAGTTTGGATCGTGTGACGGTCCTAAGTGTGAAAAATGAAACAGGCTGCAACGGTCATGTGTGTGAAAAACGGTAAGTCCCATTTTTTTCAGCGCCACTGTAAGTTTGAACGGTCACTAAACTTTGAACTGTTGTAAGTCAAGGACTACCTCATTCCCATGTTTCCCCATCAGCCTTGGAAATGTTTAAAGAGAAGATTTTTTTAAAAATACATATTTTGTTTCCTCTGTTCCAGTTGGTTTGTATCTGTTCTTATTGTAGAATAGAATAGAAATAATAGGAATAGGAATAGGAATAGGAATAGGAATAGGAATAGGAATAGGAATAGGAATAGGAATAGGAATAGGAATAGGAATAGGAATAGGAATAGGAATTGGAGTGGAGTGGAGTGGAGTGGAGTGGAGTGGAGTGGAGTGGAGTAGAGTAGAGTAGAATAGAATAGAATAGAATAGAATAGAATAGAATAGAATAGAATAGAGAATGATAGGGAATGGAATGGAATGGAATGGAATGGAATAGAATAGAGAATGGAATAGAATAGAATAGAATATGGAATGGAATGGAATGGAATGGAATGGAATGGAATAGAATAGAATAGAATAGAATAGAATAGAATAGAATAGAATAGAGAATGGAATGGAATGGAATGGAATGGAATGGAATGGAATGGAATGGAATAGAATAGAATAGAATAGAATAGAATAGAATAGAATAGAATAGAATAGAGAATGGAATGGAATGGAATGGAATGGAATGGAATGGAATGGAATGGAATGGAATGGAATGGAATGGAATAGAATAGAATAGAATAGAGAATGGAATAGAATAGAATAGAATATGGAATGGAATGGAATGGAATGGAATGGGAATGGAATGGAATGGAATAGAATAGAATAGAATAGAATAGAATAGAATAGAGAATGGAATGGAATGGAATGGAATGGAATGGAATGGAATGGAATGGAATAGAATAGAATAGAATAGAATAGAATAGAATAGAATAGAATAGAGAATGGAATGGAATGGAATGGAATGGAATAGAATAGAATAGAATAGAGTAGAATAGAGAATGATAGGGAATGGAATGGAATGGAATGGAATGGAATGGAATGGAATGGAATGGAATGGAATGGAATGGAATAGAATAGAATAGAATAGAGAATGGAATGGAATAGAATATGGAATGGAATAGAATAGAATAGAATATGGAATGGAATGGAATGGAATGGAATGGAATAGAATAGAATAGAATAGAATAGAATAGAATAGAATAGAATAGAATAGAATAGAATAGAATAGAATAGAATAGAAGACAAGATACTTTAGTCAAGAATCATAAGGTATAACACTTATAGGGTACAAATATGCAATCAAATCATACTAGCAAAAAATATCAATATAAATTGTAAGGATATCAGCAACAAGTTACAGTTGTAGAGTCCTAAGTGGGAGGAGATGGGTGATAGGAACGATGAGAAGATAAATAGTAATAGTAATGCAGACTTAGTGAATAGTTTGACAGTGTTGAAGGAATTATTTGTTGAGCAGAGTGATGGCATTCGGGGGAAATAACTGTCCTTGTGTCTAGTTGTTCTGGTGTGCAGTGCTCTATAGCATCGTTTTGAGGGCAGGAGTTGAAACAGTTGATGTCCAGGATGCGAGGGGTCTGTAGATATTTTCCCAGCCCTCTTTTTGACTCGTGCAGCATACAGGTCCTCAGTGGAAGGCAGGTTGGTAGCCATGGTTTTTCCTGCAGTTCTAATGATCCTCTGAAGTCCGTGTCTGTCTTGTTGGGTTGCAGAGCCAAACCAGACAGTTATGGAGGTGCAGATGACGGACTCAATCATTCCTCTGTAGAACTGGATCAGCAGCTCTTTGGTTGTTCAGTTTAAGCTTCCCGAGTTGGCGCAGAAAGAACCTTCTTTGCTGTACTTTTTTTGATGATGTTTAAATAAATAGTTTTAATAATATTTGGGGGGGGAGAGAGACCAGGGGGAGCAATAGGCGATGCCCCTTTAGGAAGGACTTTTTTTTTTTTTTTTGCCCAGCCAGATGTGCTAAATTCCCACGCCCGGCGCTTCCCAGATGTGCTGCATTCCCACGCTCCCAATATTCCCCGCCTCCGCTCGGGACTTTTCCCGAGCCCCTTAACCTTCCCAAAGCCCCCCATCCCCAAAGCCTCATCCCCCCCCCACTCCCCACACCTCCAAGAGCCGGGCAAGGCATTGATTGATTTGCAAGGGCGCCCGGGAGCGCTGGGTTGCAACTCCTTCGCAACGCCTGGAAGGCGGAGGAGGAGCCGATGGCCAAGGCGGCGCCTGGCCGGGTTTCCTTCCGCGCACGTGGGGCAGCAGCCAGTCGAGCCGCGATCCGGCGGAGGGAAGCCATGGCGGAGCCTCCGGTCCGAGAAGAAGCCGAAATCCGGCTGGCCGCTTGCTTGGAGGAGGCGCTGGGCAGCCGCCGATGCGCCAACCGCGTCTTCGAGATCCTGGAACTTTTGCAGGTGGGCGCAGAGCAGCGCGGCGGGGAATGCAATAGCCTCGGGCCCTTGGAAGGGTTTGTGTGTTTGTGTGTGTGTGTGTTGTATTGCATGCACAGGCAATAGCTTCGGGCCCTTGGAAGGAATTGTGTGTGTGTTGTATGCACGTACAACAGTCTCGGGCCCTTGGAAAGTTGTGTGGTTGTGTGTGTGTGTGTGTGTGTGTGTTGTATGCACGTGCAGTAGTCCCGGGCCCTTGGAAGGTTGTGTGTCTGTGTGTGTGTCTGTGTGTGTTGTATGCACGTACAACAGTCTCGGGCCCTTGGAAAGTTGTGTGGTTGTGTGTGTGTGTTTGTGTTGTATGCACGTGCAGTAGTCCCGGGCCCTTGGAAGGTTGTGTGTCTGTGTGTGTGTGTGTCTGTGTGTGTTGTATGCACGTACAATAGTCTCGGGCCCTTGGAAAGTTGTGTGTTTGTGTGTCTGTGTTTGTGTTGTATGCACGTGCAGTAGTCCCGGGCCCTTGGAAGGTTGTGTGTCTGTGTGTGTGTGTGTCTGTGTGTGTTGTATGCACGTACAATAGTCTCGGGCCCTTGGAAAGTTGTGTGTTTGTGTGTCTGTGTTTGTGTTGTATGCACGTGCAGTAGTCCCGGGCCCTTGGAAGGTTGTGTGTCTGTGTGTGTGTCTGTGTGTGTTGTATGCACGTACAATAGTCTCGGGCCCTTGGAAAGTTGTGTGGTTGTGTGTGTGTGTTTGTGTTGTATGCACGTGCAGTAGTCCCGGGCCCTTGGAAGGTTGTGTGTCTGTGTGTGTGTGTGTCTGTGTGTGTTGTATGCACGTACAATAGTCTCGGGCCCTTGGAAAGTTGTGTGTTTGTGTGTCTGTGTTTGTGTTGTATGCACGTGCAGTAGTCCCGGGCCCTTGGAAGGTTGTGTGTCTGTGTGTGTGTCTGTGTGTGTTGTATGCACGTACAATAGTCTCGGGCCCTTGGAAAGTTGTGTGGTTGTGTGTCTGTGTTTGTGTTGTATGCACGTGCAGTAGTCCCGGGCCCTTGGAAGGTTGTGTGTCTGTGTGTGTGTCTGTGTGTGTTGTATGCACGTACAATAGTCTCGGGCCCTTGGAAAGTTGTGTGTTTGTGTGTCTGTGTTTGTGTTGTATGCACGTGCAGTAGTCCCGGGCCCTTGGAAGGTTGTGTGTCTGTGTGTGTGTGTGTCTGTGTGTGTTGTATGCACGTACAATAGTCTCGGGCCCTTGGAAAGTTGTGTGTTTGTGTGTCTGTGTTTGTGTTGTATGCACGTGCAGTAGTCCCGGGCCCTTGGAAGGTTGTGTGTCTGTGTGTGTGTGTGTCTGTGTGTGTTGTATGCACGTACAATAGTCTCGGGCCCTTGGAAAGTTGTGTGTTTGTGTGTCTGTGTTTGTGTTGTATGCACGTGCAGTAGTCCCGGGCCCTTGGAAGGTTGTGTGTCTGTGTGTGTGTCTGTGTGTGTTGTATGCACGTACAATAGTCTCGGGCCCTTGGAAAGTTGTGTGGTTGTGTGTGTGTGTTTGTGTTGTATGCACGTGCAGTAGTCCCGGGCCCTTGGAAGGTTGTGTGTCTGTGTGTGTGTCTGTGTGTGTTTTATGCACGTACAATAGTCTCGGGCCCTTGGAAAGTTGTGTGTCTGTGTTTGTGTTGTATGCACTAGTCCTTGGAAGGTTGTGTGTGTGTTGTATGCACATGCAATAGCCTCGGGTCCTTGGAAGGATTTGTGTGTGTGTGTGTGTGTGTGTGTGTTGTATGCACGTGCAATAGTCTTGGGCCCTTGGAAAGTTGTGTGTTTGTGTGTGTGTTGTACGCACATGCAATAGCCTCGGGCGCTTGGAAGGATTTGTGTGTGTGTTGTATGCACATCCAGTAGTCTCGTGCCCTTGGAAGGTTGTGTGTGTTGTATGCACATGCAATAGCCTCAAGCCCTTGGAAGTGTGTGTGTGTTTGTGTGTTTTGTATGCACACCCCCGCCACCTCCAGAGATCGTGGAAATTGTGCAAGTGGCTGCAAGGCAGCCAAATGGGGAATCCAACCGTTGGGACCTCTTGGGTGTGTAGGGGGTAGTGTGTGTGTGCCTACCTGTATGTATTGGAGTGCTGTATATATGGGACCTCCTTCTCCTCCAACTACAATCCCCATCACCCCCAACCCCCTTGGTCTTTCCTTGCGCTTCTGGATTGCTCAGTTCATTCTCAAAAGCATGTTTTCCTTGATGGTCCACAAAGGTCTCTCTATTTTTCATTGGCCAGAGAAAAAACTTAAGACCAGGGGTCACCACCAACCTTTCGGACTTCAGGGACCACTAAATTCATAATTTTAAATCCTTTTTTTTAAAAAAAAATATTTTTAAACAAAACATAAACATCCATCATCCATTACAATTGCAAACAGTGTGTCGATCGGTTACAGATCTTTTGTGCTTCATCCCATATTCATTATTTACTAATGTTCTAATTTCTCATATTATCAATCAAATATATATCTTTATATTATTCTTATTTGTCTTTTATTTAACAGTGGCATTTTCATCCCATAAAAATTTATTTTCATGTATTATACTGCTGCATTCATATCCTATCTCATTTTTCATTTCCATGTTTTATTATCGAGCCATTGATAAAATAAATCCCATATCATATAACATTGTCTTTCTGTTCTCTGATTTCAAATGTCAATTTGCTCGTTTCAGCACATTCCATGGTTTTCTTAATAACGTCATCTTACATAGGTATTTCCTCATTTTTCCAATTTTTAACAAACACAATTCTAGCCATAATTTTAAATCCTGCAGATCACTAATGTGGATTTTTTTTAAAAAGATAAATAGTATTTAGTGCAATATAAAAAATGCAAATAATTTTTCTACGGACCTCCAAAATTTTCTTGCGGAGCACCAGTTGGTGTCCCCTGCTTTAGAGGGTCAGGCCAGTTGCCTAATTTCACACCCTCCTCGTTTCTCAAGCAAACGTCCTAGCATTCTCCCCTCCGTTCCCCCCCCCCCCCAAAAAGAGACATCCTGGTTTTTATTATTATTTATTAGATTTATAAACCGCCCTACTCCTGGGGGACTCAGGGCGGTGTACAGCCATAGATAAAACATTTAAATACAAAAGTTTAAAATAGAATAAAACGAATTAAATAATTTGGCTGATAATTAAAACCCCAATAATTTAAAATTCATAATTAAAAGGAGAAAATAACTTAGGTCAGGCCGGCTTGTTGGAATAAATAGGTCTTGAGCGTGCATGGACCTGTTTCCTAAACCCCTCCCTAATTTGGGGGAACTATCTGTCTCTGGCTCATCCAAAGGATGCAGCTGTTTCCAATAGCCTGTGTGAATCCATCTTCGTATTTCCAAGAGAATTTGGTGTAGGAAGAAAAAGTGCTGAGAATGAACTGAGCAAGCAAGAAGGACAACTCGCTGCTCCTGAGTATATGCAGAGTGGCTGCAAGTCCTTTCTTGCTCATCAGGAAGATGCAGCTGCTTTCAACAGCAACCCTCTTGTTTCCGTGAATGTTTCCTGTAGCTGTCTCAATCCTGTGATTTACTCCCTCTCTTCCTTTCCCCCAATCCTGGTTTTTCCGCCTTGCAGGCCGAGGACAAGGAGATAATCCTGTGTGCTATTCGGACGTGCAGCCGCCTCTTTGGAGCTTTACTCACACGGGATGAACTCTTTGTGGGCAAACTTCCCCCTGAGGAAGACTCTGTCCAAGGTAAGAGGCCTGTGGGGGTGGGGGGGATGACAGCTATGGGTATGGTAAACAGGACACAGATTTGACTAAGAGACGGGAAATTTTAAGCCGTTCCTGAGAATGGGTGATGTAGCAACGGCTAAGCGTCTTTCCTGGTTTATCAGGAGGAAGATGCGGCTGCTTTCAATGGAATTTTCTTCCTGGTTTTGGGGTTCCTTTTTGCAGCAATCCTTTACAAGTAGTTTTTAAAGCTATGCACGCTTCAGATTTAATTTGGCAGAAGTTGCTTTCGGGTTGAGGTATGACACAGCCCCTCCTGGGTTCATTAAAGCAGCTGGATCTTTTTTTTTTCCTTCCTGGAGGATTTTTTTTTTTTTTTTTTTTGGCAGTTCTAGAAGTTTTCTTAAGCAGATCTTTTTGGGATAGTTTTTAAGGCTGTGCATGCTTCAAATCTTATTTGACAAGCTCTTAGGACGTCAGCTAAGCACAGCCCTTCTGGGTTCATTAAAGCATCTGCATCTTTCTTTTTAAAGGATTCGATAGAAGAGGTCCAAAGCTCTCCTGAATCTACTCATTAAAACAATTTCAGTTGCAATTTTGTGGGGGTTCGGTTGCTTATTTATGGCTGCGTTTATACCGAATATATATGGTAGCTGATGACCTCACAGCAGTGGGCAGCTTCACTTTATCTTTCTCCGGTCCACGCCTTGTTTTGTTTCAGGAAATTACAGCGCAGAAGAGAAATATAAAATTTGGATGAGACATCGCTACAACAGCTGTGCCACTTGTCTGGGGGAACTGATGGGGCACGAAGCTTTCCAGGTCAAAGTGAGTTTGCCAAAGAGCCAGCTTTTCATTGGATGAATTCTTGCAAAATAAAATAGTCAAAGGTAAAGGTTCCCCTCGCACATATGTGCTAGTTATTCCCAACTCTCCGTTTCAAAGCCGAAGAGCCAGCGCTGTCCAAAGACGTTTCCGTGATCATGTGGCCGGCATGACTCAACGCCAAAGGCCCACGGAACGCTGTTCCCTTCCCACCAAAGGTGGTCCCTATTTTTCTACTTGCATTTTTTACGTGCTTTCAAACTGCTAGGTTGGCAGAAGCTGGGACAAGTCACGGGAGCTCACCCCGTTACGCGGCGCTAGGGATTCGAACCGCTGAAATGCCAACCTTTTGATCGACAAGCTCAGCGTCTTAGCCATTGAGCCATCGCATCCCTTAGGACTATTCTGTAAACCACAATACAGCAGTGGCTTAACACCTCCCAGCTTCCTTAGTCACCAAAGTGTTAAAAACGCTGCAAGTTTTTTGAAGAATATTTTGCAGTGGGGGGGAGGAATGGACTTAATATTCAAGATCTCATTTGCTCTTCTGCTTTCTTACCTGTCTGTTTTGGTTGGAAGGAAACTGCTCTTTGTACCCTGATGAAATTTGTTGAATTGGAAGCCAAACACCCTTTGGTCAAGAACGAATGGAGTTTCAATTTCCCACGGGAGCTTTTACAAGTAAGTTGTCTGAATTCTGATACAGTCATTCTGGGTTTATCTTCAACTTTGATTTCTGTTGTCGGAACTAGAATAATGTTGTTGTTAGTTGTGAAGTTGTGTCTGACCTATAGCGACCCCATGGACAACATTCCTCCAGGCCTTCCTGTCCTCTACCATCCTCTGGAGTCCATTGAAGCTCACACCAACTGCTTCAGTGACTCCAGCCAGCCACCTCGTTCTCTGCCGTCCCCTTCTTTTGCCCTCCATCGTTCCCAGCATTAGACTCTTCTCCAGGGAGTCCTTCCTTCCTTCTGCTTAGGTGGCCAAAGGATTTGAGTTTCCTCTTCAGGATCTGCCTTCTAAAGAGCAGTCAGGGTTGATCTCTAGGACTGACCAGTTGGATTGCCTTGCAGTCCAAGGGACTCGCAGGAGTCTTCTCCAGCACCAGAGTTCAAAGGCCTCCATTCTTTGGTGCTCCACCTTCCTTATGGTCCAACTTTCCCAGCCATCCATTGCAACTGGGAAAACCATAGCCGTAACTATACACACTTTGGTTGGCAAGTGATGTCTCTGCTTTTTAGTATGCTGTCTAGATTTGCCATAGCTTTCCTCCCCAGGAGCAAGCATCTTTTATTTTCTTGGCTGCAGTCCCCATCTGCGGTGATCTTGGAGCCAACAGCCCAAAATAATACTAGTAGTCCTTGACTTAACAGTAGTTTGTTTAGTGAAGTTACAGCGGCACTGAAAAATGTGACTGATGACCATCTTTCATCCTTAACGACGATTGTGGCAACCCCACAGTCACATGATCAAAATTCGATGCTTGGCATCTAATTTTATTTGTCACTGTTGCAGTGTCCCAGTTCACTTAGTGACTGTTTGAAGTTACAATGGCAATGAAAAAAGTGACTTACGATTGTTTTTCACACTTACGACTGTTGCTGCATCGCCATCATCAGGTGATCAAAATTTGGATGCTTGACAACTGATTAACGCTTATGACGGTTGCAGTGTTTTTGGGTCAAGATTTTTTTTGTTGTTGTTTTTAATTTGATTTATGTGCTGCCCTTCTCCGGAGACTCAGGGCGGCTAAAATGCATTAAGCAATAGCCTTCATACTTTTGTATATTTATACAAAGTCAGCTTATTGCCCCCACAAACTGGGTCCTCAATTTACCTACCTTAGAAAGGATGGAAGGCTGAGTCAACCTTGAGCCTGGGGAGATTCGAACTTACTAATTGCAGACAGCTGGAGTTAAATTACAATGCATTAGTCTGCTGAGCTATCCAGGCTCAGGAGCCCCTTTTGCGACCTTTGTACTGCTGTGGTCCGCCAGCAGCCTGCAGAGTTGGCAGCGGAGTCAGACAGTGAGGAGGCTGAGGAAGAACATGAGCCAGTCCTGGAGGCTGGGGAAGGCCCAAATGAGGGCACTGCATCGGAGGCAGAGATGGGGCCAGGGTCATTGGGGAGTGATGCACGGACTCCGGAGCCTCCAGAGGCTGACAGTAGAGAGGCAGAGGAACAGGAGGAGCCTGTTCCTAGTGCACATATGAGAAGAGCTGCCAGAAGGCAGCTAAAGCAAAAAGGACGACTCAGGAGTAAGGCCAAGTGATGGTTGGCCCCTCCCATAAGGCTTAAAAGACCAGCAACGGCTCTTGGCCTCTTTCCCGGAAAACAACTGTTGAGAAAATTGCTTCTTGTTTGGTTGTAGTTATTTCTTCTGTTCCTGAACTGTTGCCAAGAAATGCCTTGGCAGTTTGCCTTATTATCCCAAGGTCAGAGATAAACTAAAGACTGATGTTTTGAGGACTTTGCTTTCATTTCATTTAGAATACGCTGAGAATGAATTAATTCTCAGCTGTTTTAATAAAATCTGTTTTTTGGAACTGTTTTGCATTTAATATCAACTAAATATTGCTGAGTCTTGGTGGCGCAGCAGACTAAGTGCTGTTAAGTAACACCAGCTGCCTGCAATTACTGCAAGTTCGAATCTCACCAGGCTCAAGGTTGACTCAGCCTTCCATCCTTCCGAGGTAGGTAAAATGAGGACCTGGATTGTGGGGGCAATAAGCTGACTTTGTATAAAAAAGAACACCGCTTGGGGGGGGGGCAGAAGCCCTACTAAGCAGGTATATACAAAAGTATGAAGGCTGTTGCTTAACGCATTGTAAGCCGCCCTGAGTCCCCGGAGAAGGGCGGCATATAAATCGAACCAATAAATAAATAAACTACTGGGGCCAGGGTCACAACATGGACAAGCAAAGTCAAGGGGGAAGTGTTGTGGCCTGTACGCAGCCTGTGCGGCTGGTGTCTGATTTGGACAGCGAGGAGGCTGGTGTGGTGCTGGGCTGCAGCCTGTGCAGCTGGCACTTCAGTCGGACAATGAGGCTGGAGAAGATGTGGTGCCAAAGGCAGGGATTCAGCCAGGGCCTTCAGATGCACCTGTAAGTGAAGAGGAGGAGCCTTTTCTTGATGCCCGGGCACGCAGAGCGGACAAAAGGCAGGAGTGGCTCCTCAGGAGGAGGTCTCCTCGAGAGTAAGGCTTGGGGCTAATTGGCCACTCCCTTAGCCTATTTAAGGAGGAACACTGACTGAAGCAAATTGTAAGGAACAACTTTAGTTCATTCTCTTTCGCGTCTGGATTCTCTGCAAATTGCTTCTGGGCTTTCTGCCAACCATAGTAAGATTAAGATTGTTTATTCTTTGGATTCTTGCAGGCTGTTAAGAAAGTTAATTAAAAAAAACTGTTTTTAATTAACTGAAAGTTAATTAACTGAAAGTTTTAATTAACTGAAAGTTAATTAAAAGTTTGAAAAAAAACTTGATTTTATTTTAGTAAACTAAGGTTTGTACAGACTTTGTGTGTGCTGCGTTTTTTGGGGTCCGTAGCTGGGACAGAACAGGAAGCCAGATTCATTTAACAATCGTGTTACTAGTGTAACAGCTGCAGTGATTCACTGAATGACTGGCAAAAAAAATTAGTAAAATGCGGTAAAATTCATTGAAATGTCTCACTTAACAACAGAAAAATTGGGCCAATTGTGGTCGTACGTCAAGGTCTACCAGTAGTAGATTTTTTTTCTTGAGTTGGTATTCGGTTCCATTTCTTCTTCCTCTGTCCTGTCTCTCTCTCTCTCTCTCTCTCTCTCTCTCTCTCTCTCTCTCTCTCTCTCTCTCTCTCTCTCTCTCTCTCCACCCATTGTGAGAAACTTAGCAAATTTGAGGATCCTTAATGGGTGAAATCTCCCCAAATTCTTTGTTATCCTTCTCCAAACTTTTGCAGGGGTTTTCTCCCCTCTGGGAGAGAGAATTTAAATCCCCCGGGAAAGGAGTGACGATAATGCAAATGTGATCGATTCTACTTCTTAATTCTCTTTGCCTCCCTTTCCAGGTAGTGGTGGAGGGTCTAATCCAGACAGATCAGAATTCCTCGCTCCTAATCTCGCGTTTCCAGGAATACATGGAACAAGACGATGTCCGGTTCTTTGTGATGAAAGCAGTGGCCGAAAACCTGGGCAACGTGATGTCAAAAGCCAAACAGGTACCTTGATGTCTTGGCTGAGAACAGAACTCTGCTATTTTTGGGTTTTCATGTTTTATTTATACAGTTATTTTTAAACAATCATAGTCCGCATAATTCTTGTAATATTCTGTCAGAGTTTGTTGCAAAAAACAAATCCAGAAGCGCACACAGGTAAACTAATGCAGCTGGATTCGTCAACTTTTTACACAATAACACACAAAGTATTTACAATACCAACAGTTGATTCTTCAGCTCAGATCAGCAGACATGTTCACACACACACACAGTACAGCTCAGAGCTTAATACACACTGGTTTCAGTTTCAATTCTCTGCACAGAATCAGAAGCTGCAGACTAAGACTGTCTCAGCTCCTAATTGGCTGACTTAGTTGCTATGCCTATTCATTGGCTAACCTTGTTATCATATCTTTCCAGTCATTAATATTCTAATATATTCATCACCATAATATTAATAATACAATAATAGAATAACAGTAATACTTTACATCCTCTTCTTTAACAACTCTCCAAATTACCATTTCCTCTTTTTATATCTCCTCCTTTCTAACTTCCCTTTCTATTGCCTAGCCATTGACAGAACATCCCATATCAAAAAATACTCAGTTTCTTCTTTATCCTTAATAGTGAGTGTTAATCTATCCTTTTAATCTGTTAATCTATCCATAGCGGGACTGTTGTTTTATTTCTTGTCAACACTCCAAGCCACAGTCACGCTAGTGCTGACAGAAGAAGGAGAAGAAGGACATCTGGAAAGAGGCGTTTTGACTTTTCACCTACTTATTTTCCCTGGAGATAATATCCCCTAGGAGATGGGATGGGAGGGGGGAAATTCCTTTGAGCTGGAGCGGTAGATTAGGGAAAGAGTGACTTGGAAGATGGCTAATGAGACCAGAGGAGTGGAGACAGGAAGGGAGGGGTTGACGCCGGGAAGTCAGTGTTGGCTACGATGAGTCGGAGTTAAAATGTTGTGCTTAATAAATGAGAGTTTTTCATCACAGACTTGGTTTGAGGTGCAATTTATTTGAGACAACCTTGAAACCTGATATTTTTCTTTCTTTCTTTTTCTTCTTTCTTTCGTTCTTTCTTTCTTTCTTTGAGGGTCAGATCAGGCACCTCTTTGGGGTCAGTACCACTACAGCCACCATAGAGGTCATAGTTTTCCGCCTCCTCTCCTCTCCCCTCCCCTCTCTTCCTCTCTGCAAACCTTACTCCCTTCTAAGCACTGGTGATGTTACCTAGTTGGGTCTTGAAACGACTGCAAGAAAATCAACGAAGCTCAGAGAGCACCAAGGACCCCACAGTCCTCCTTTTCCTCTTCCTTAAACCCCACACCCTTCTAAACATTGATGATGTTACTTAGTTGGGTAATGAAATGCCTGTAAGAAAACAACCAAATTCAGAGAGTACCAAGAACCCCACAGTTCTCCTCCTCTGTAGGAATCTGCAGTCTGCATATGTGCAGGAATTTTCCTATCTTGGATGACAAACCTCAGATAAGGAAGGTTATTTGCACGTAGGCAGGAAATGGCATTAGGAAATAAGACCCTAAGTCTGTAAACAAAGAGGAGAGGAAGTGAGATGTGTGTTAGACTTTAAATAAAGCATAAACAAAAGGAACAGAAGAAGTTAAAATAGGAGGAGGAGTTGGTGGGATGAGTTTTCCTCCTCAGCTCCTTTACAGAAGTGGCAAGATAAAAATAATTTTACAAAACAGGAAGCATCATATTTTGTTTGCTTTTAGAGGTTGGGGGTGAGGGGGGAAGCATCTTGCGTTAGATCTGGTTCTTGCCCCAAAGCGATTAAAATGTCTGCTGTTTTATTATCTGTTTTTTCTTTCCCACAGGCTCCCTTTCCGATTTACCAAAAGAATGCCTTCGCTCTCATTTCGTCCATCATCATGCCGAGTGAGGAAAGCGAGATAAAAAATTTTCTAGTGAAACACGGTAAGTGAAATTTGCTGGTTTCTTTCATCTGTGTGTGTGTCTGGCCACAATTATGATCTTGACAAATGTACCAAGTGTAAACGCGGCCTTATTCGCGGTTAATCGGGTCTAAATGATAGAATAGAATAGAATTTAATTCAGTTCAATTCTTTTGTTGGCCAAGTACACACCAGGAATTTGTCTTTGGTGCATGTGCTCTCAGTGTACATAAAAAGATATATTCCTCAAGAATTGTAAGGTACAACACTTAATGATAGTCCTAGGGTACAAATAAGCAATCAAATCATATTAGGAAACAATATCAATATAAATCGTTAGGATGCAAGCAACAAAGCTATAGTCATAAGTGGAAGGAGATGGGTGGTGGGAACAATGAGAAGATTAATAGTAATACAGACTTAGTGAATAGTTGGACAGTGTTGAGGGAATTATTTGTTGAGCAGAGAGATGACATTCGGGGAAAAACTGTCCTTGTGTCTAGTTGTTCTGGTGTGCAGTGCTCTATAGCCTCGTTTTGAGGGTAGGAGTTGAAAGAGTTTGTGTCCAGGATGCGAGGGGTCTGTAGATATTTTCCCAGCCCGTTTTTTTGACTTGTGCAGTATACAGGTCCTCAACGGAAGGCAGGTTGGTAGCCATGGTTTTTTCTGCAGTTCTAATTCTCCTCTGAAGTCTGGGTCTGACTTGTTGGGTTGTAGAGCCAATCCAGGCAGTTATGGAGGTGCAGATTAAAGTCTAAATTATTCCAAAACTTTGGGAGGAAACATTTCAAAGAGTTCTCTCGATTGTCACAGCTGTTTTGTTTTGTTCTGATCTGTTCTGTTTTGTTTTAATTGGGTCTCTTTCTCTCTTGACAGCTAATCAGGAGGAGTGGAAGGTGTCCAAACTGAAGGTAGATCCTTTGATTGAGTGGAAATTATTCATTGTTGCTCTTCTGTTGACCTTGCTTTAAGGCAAATCTCAAGATTGGCTTTGTGTTGCATTTCTGGGCATAGCAATAGCCCTTAGACTTATATATAACACTTCAAAGTGCTTTCCAGCCTCCTCTAAGCAGTTTACAGAGTCAGACTCTTGTCCCCAACAACCTGGGTCCTTGTTTTACTCACCTCGGAAGGATGGAAGGCTGAGTCAACCTGAAGGGAGGGAGGGAGGGAGGAAGGAAGCAATAGAAATAGCACTTAGACTTATATACCGCTTCACAGTGCTTTTACAGCCCTCTCTAAGTGGTTTACAGAGTCAGCCTTTGCCCCCAACAATCTGGGTCCTCATTTTGCCCACCTCGGAAGGATGGAAGGCTGAGTCAACCTTGAGCCTGGTGAGATTTGATCTGCCAAACTGCTGGCAGCCGGTGATCAGCAGAAGTAGGCTGCAGTACTGCACTCTAACCACTGTGTTATCGAAGGGGTGATACAACAGTGTAGACCAGAAAATAAGGGCCAACCTTACCAGGTTGTGCGAATTCAATTGCTTGGGCCTGATGTGTGAACTGAGCTGATAGGAAAAGGGAGGGAGGGAGAGATTTTTGAACAAAGCAGGAATGGCGTTGATAGCCTCTTGAAACATCTCAAGAACCTGTATGTATTATGATTGACACGCTCGACTTTCCCATTTAAGCCACCTCATTCTGGTTTATGGTCCATTCTGAAGGCCGCTTCGCTTCTTTCCCCATAATTTTTTTTTTCCCTCCAGGAACACAGACGGGCCTTTGAGAGGATGTGGCTGGGATTCCTGAAATATAAGGTAGGGGTGTTGAGGGTATCACAAAAGTCTGATTGTGGTGTTGATGACACACCTGAGTAATAATTTCACCCATCTAAGTCTGGCCTCACATTAAATCAGGAGAGATTAGAATGTGGAAGGAAAGGGAGGGAGGGAAGGAAGGAAAGAAGGAAGGAAGGAAGGAAGGAAAGAGAAAAAGAAAGAAAGAAAGAAAATGGAGAGGGGAAGGAAGGAAAACGGAGAGGAAGGAAGGAAAATGGAGAGGGGAAAAGAAGGAAGAAAAACGGGAAAGAAGGAAAACAGGAAGAAAGGAAAATGGAGAGAGGAAGGAAGGAAAACAGATGAAGGAAGGAAAATGGAAAGGAAGGAAGGAAAACGGAGAGGGGAGAGGAAGGAAGGAAAATAAGGAAAACGGAGAGGAAGGAAGGAAAATGGAGAGAGGAAGGAAGGAAAACGGAGAGGAAGGAAGGAAAATGGAGAGAGGAAGGAAGGAAAACGGAGAGGAAGGAAGGAAAATGGAGAGGAAGGAAGGAAAACAGAGTGGAAGGAAGGAAAAGGGAGAGGGGAAGGAAGGAAAATGGAGATTAAGGAAGGAAAATGGGGGAGGGGGGAGGAAGGAAGGTAAACGGGAAGGGGGGGAAACAGAAAGAAAGGAAGGAAGATCCAGTATATTCAACCTTTGCATCAGGCCATGCTTGAAAGAAATCGTTGATTGTAGCATCCATCTCTCTTACCTAACATGGTCCACCATCTTTCTCCCTCTTTCTCTTTCCCTGTGTAGCTACCTGGAAGCCTCTACAAAAAAGTGTTGGTCATCCTACATGACTCCATCTTGCCCCACCTGAATGAGCCCACCCTCTTGATGGATTTTTTGACCGTCGCTTATGATGTTGGTGAGCGGTGGTTCCCAGGGACGTAGGGTTGACCTTGGACATTAGGAAAGGAACGATGGAGCAGGAAAGAGGACCCAGCCTTGAGAAAGGGTTGGGTGAACCTGTCGGCAACTAACGTCACATCTGGTGGCTCCGAACGTCATTTGGTGATTCTGCTGGGTCTCCCGAAAAATAGCTCTAACTCCCTTTTTTACTTAGGTTTCCTGCTTGAGCAGGGTGTTAGACTAGAAGACCTCCAAGGTCCCCCCCCCCCCTTTTTTTTAAATTAGATTTATATGCTGCCCTTCTCCGGAGACTCAGGGCAGCTACAATGCATTAAGCAATAACCTTCATACTTTTGTATATTTATACAAAGTCAGCTTATTGCCCCCACAAACTGGGTCCTCAATTGACCTACCTTAGAAAGGCTGGAAGGCTGGATCAACCCTTCCAACTCTCTTATTCTGAACCTCGCTTTGTGCATCTCTTTCAGGTGGAGCCATCAGCCTTCTTGCCTTAAATGGACTGTTTGTTTTGATTCTCCAACATAACCTGTGAGTGACTTAGCAAATCCTAGAAAAAGTTCCCTGTACTTCAGGCAAAGGCGTTTAGCTCCCCTATTCACACATTACAGTTCCTATACCAGGACCAGCATTGTCCAAGCCAGGTTGCTTCCAGATATTTGGGGATTCTGATTTGTAGCCAACATCCATCATCGTTTAACGACCTCATAATCCCTTGCGAGTGGTGTCTGGGCAACTATGTGGAGCTGATTGCTTACTGGCCAGACGCCCTTCCTGTTGCCAGGGTGGAGTTACATTCAGCAGATATATATTCTCAACGTGCCCAGAGAGAGAAATAATCTGCCTCTACCTAGGATCGAACTCACCGCCTCCTGATTGTGAGGCGAGAACTTCATCTCTAGGCCACCGCACCTCTCCGATTTCTAGCCAACATGGCCTTTGTACATTCACACATCTGGAAAGCATCTTATCCTAGAAATGGCTTAGGCTCTTCAGTGCTACCTTAACAGAGCTAGTTACATGCTGGGATCTAGGCAGAGTTTTTCAAAAAGTTTTCTAGACAGGGACACAGCTGATATCATGAGAGCTTGCCTCTTGATCGTGGCTTAGTTATTTAAATAACGAACAGGCCCTGCAGCATGAAACTCTGATCTAGCTGGCTTAGTCACTTTCTCTTTTGTATCTAGCGAAGCTGTGAGGAGGTTGGGAGTTTTAAACCTGGTCTCTTTTGAGCTTCTACAGGCAGTCACTTACTGACCATTCGAAATTACAAGGACACTGAAGAAAGCGACTTAACAACGGGTTTTCACAACTAGTGAAACTTAATTTAAGTTTAAGTTTTAATTTAAACTTAACTTAAATCAAACTTAATTTTGATCGCGTGATCAAAATTCAGACGCTGGGCAACTGACTCGAATTTACGACGGTGGCAGTGTCCCATGGTCCGCGTGATCCCCTTTTGCGAACTCCTCGCAAGCAATGGGGAAACCTGATTCGCTTGACTCACTTAACAACCGTGGCAAGAAACGTCGTGAAAGGGGGCAAAACCCAGCAACAGAAATTTTAGGCTCAATTTGTGGTCGTAAGTCGAGGGCTGCCTGCCTCCTGAAAGTGAAGAAAGTCAGAAAATAACATTCTTTAAATTAATCTGTTGTTGGGATATTTTATTTTATTTTATTTTATTTTTTTATTTTATTTTATTTTAATTTTATTTTATTTTATTATTTTATTTTATTTTATTATTTTATTTTATTTTATTTATTTTTTATTTTATTTTATTATTTTATTTTTATTTTTTATTTTATTTTATTATTTTATTTTATTATTTTATTTTTTTATTTTATTTTATTTTATTTTTTTATTTTATTTTATTATTTTATTTTATTATTTTATTTTATTATTTTATTTTATTTTATTTTATTATTTTATTATTATTTTATTTTATTTTATTTTATTTTATTTTATTTTATTTTATTTTATTATTTTATTTTATTTTATTTTATTTTATTTTATTTTATTTTATTTTATTTTATTTTATTTTATTTTATTTTATTTTATTTTATTTTTTGGTAGGGAATATCCGGATTTCTACACCAAACTCTACAGTCTTCTGGACCCCTCTATCTTCCACGTAAAATACCGTGCCCGGTTCTTCCGTTTGTTGGACTTGTTCCTATCTTCGTCGTAAGTAGAGGTTTGATGCTTCACCCCAGACTTGCTTTGTATTCTATTTCCCATCAGTATCCCATTAATAACCTGTGGTCTGTGATGGCGAACCAATGGCACATGTGCCACAGGTGGCAAGCGGAGCCATATCTTCGGGCATGCGAGCCATTGCCCTAGCTGAGCTCCAGCGCACATCCGCGCGCCAGTCAGCTGGTTTTCGGCTGGCCCCGCGCACACCGTCCCTCCCCTCCCAGGAGTCTTCCATGCGGCCCATTTTATATGCCAGGTTAACTACAGGGCTCGCGCAGAGGCTCTGGGAGGGCGTTTTCGGCCTCTGGGGGAGTGGGGGAGGTCGTTTTTGCCCTTCCCAGGCTCCAGGAAAGCTTCTGGAGCCTGGGGAGGGTGAAAAATGAGCCTACCGGAAGTCTGGAAAGAGGCCATTTCTGGCCTCTGGAGGCTTCAGGGGGGGCCTGCTAGGCTCAAAATGGGGTGTGGGAGGGGGCACAGGGGAGCATTGAATTATGGGTGTGGGCACGCAACACACACACACACACGTGTTCTCTCCACTTTTGGCACTTGGCAAAAAGGTTAGCCATCACTGGAATATAGCATAGCACAGCATAGAAGATGGAATAGAATAGAAAATGGAATAGAAGAGAAGAGAAGAGAATTCTTTATTGGGCAAGGTGATTGGAAACACAAAGAATTTGCCTTTGGTGCATAAGCTCTCAGTTGTTGTGGCCCCATCCTCTGCGCCTATCCCATTGGAGGAAGGAAGCTCTGAGCATGAGGAAGCGGAGCCAGCCAGATCTCTCAGCCCCCCCCCCCCCTCTGGCACCGTCTCAGGTGCCAGCTGAAAGAGAGCAAAGTAGTGGGGAAACAGGTGTCTCAGATGAGAGTGAGGGAGAGACGTCATTGCTGGACGCACGTCAAAGAAGGCGAGATAAGCGCTTACAGCAGCTGAGGAGACGTAGGAGGGAATAGACCTGAGTCACTGGACTTGAGTCACAGGACCAATGAGTCACTGGACCACACCCAGAGACTATATAAGACAGGGTGGTGGTTAATGATCTCTGTGACGAACAAAAACTCAATCTGGTAGTCATTGGAGCTAAAAGAACGGATTTTGGTAAAGCTACGTATGTGATTTTCTTTCTGTGAACTATTAAAGCCCTTGGCAGACGGTGTGCATATCGCTGCCAAGTTAGAGATAAGAACTGTGGAGTGTGCCAAGTGCTTCTTTAACCCTCGACTGGCTGTGTTTTTGTGGGTATCTGTAGAGGGGGACAGATCATCAGTGTACATAAAAGAAAAGATTGAGCTACAAATATTCTCTTTCTGCGTCTCTTCTGCTGCTTCCCACAGGCACTTGCCCGCGTATCTGGTGGCAGCCTTTGCCAAACGCCTCTCCCGCCTGGCGCTCGCCGCCCCACCGGATGGTTTGCTGATCGTCATTCCTTTCATCTGTAACCTCTTGAGGAGGCACCCATCCTGCTTGGTGCTCATCCACAGGCCCAACGGCCCAGCAGGTGAGAGAGCTCAGATAGGTTTGCGTTTTCACCCGCTCAGTTGAGGTTGACTTGACTTTGAGGAGAAAGGCTGAAACCTGCAAATTTGTAGACCTACAAGGTCCCTTCCAACTTTCTTCATCTGTAAACCCACCATATGGGTTCACAAAGAGGGTTTCCTTAGAAATGGGGGTTGCAGGAGAAACATCTACCGTCTCTTCTGACCATGCAAGGCCAGGAGAAGACCTGACACCGCAGAGCTACAAAGCTGTCATGGAGCTGATTCTTTTTCTTTTTTTAAAAATCTTTAGAGATGCCGGAGGATCCTTATAAGATGGATGAAAAAGAGCCCTTGGAGAGCAGGGCTCTGGAGAGCTCCTTGTGGGAAATAAAGGTAGGTTGGTCATCTTAAGAAGAACTTGGGTGGAATTCTAGTTTCATCAATCCAGCAGAGAGGAAGATGGATTGGTGTCAGCACTTCAAGCTGCATTTATGCTCGTGCTGACATAAGAAGGAGAAGCGGAGGCGTCTGGAAAGAGACGTTTGGCTTTTCACCTACTTATTTTCCCTGGAGATAATATCCCCTAGGAGATGGGATGTGAGGGGGTAAATTCCTTTGAGCTGGAGCATTAGATTAGGGGTAGAGTGACTTGGAAGATGGCCAATGAGTGCAGAGGAGTGGGGGAAGGAAAGGGAGGGTTTTTGGGTCGGAAGTCAGTGTTGGCTACGATGAGTCGGAGTTAGAACAATAAATGAGAGTTTTTTCATGAAAGACTTTGTTTGAAATGCAATTTATTTGAGACGACCTCGAAACCTGACAATTGGGTGGCCAACATCTGCACCAGCACTAACAGTTGTGCCCTTAGCAGTCACTTGACCCACCAAGAACACTCCCACCAACCAGGACCGAGAAAGTCACTAGTATATAAACAGAAAACTCGACTCCTCCTAGCGCTGATGATGTTACCTAGTTGGGTTAACAAAACATCTGCACGAAAACCACCGACCTTGTTCTACCCTCAGGTGCTTTGGAGAATAGCTTGACTCCCTCTTCTTTGTGGCATAATAAATGTCAGGCAACTGTGTCTTTCTTTTTGGGGGGCGCCCTTAGACGCTGCAGAACCATTATCATCCTGACGTTGCCAAAGCTGCGGAAGAAATTAACCTGCCTCTCTCTCAGATGGAACAGGATTTGTCCGAGATTCTCGAATTGACAGTCTTTGAGGTAATGAAGTCTTCTCTACCTTGGGACCCTCTCCAACGGATTGGTCCTATAGTTAACCAGCCGTAGCCGTACTGTCTGGGGAATTCTGGGAGTGGGAAGTGAGATTCTAGAATTGATGGCCTTCGAGGTAAGGCTTGCCCCTGTAGGTGTTTCTTGTCAAAATAGCAACAGCACTTAGGACTTACATACCGCTTCGGATACCGCAGCCCTCTCTAAGCGCTTTACAGAGTCGGCCTATCGCCCCAAACAATCTGGAGTTCTCATTTTGCCGACCTCGGAAGGAGGGAAGACCGAGTCAACCGTGACCCAGTGAGAATCAAACTGCTGGCAGTCGGCAGAATTAGCCTGCAATACTGCATTATAACCGCTGTGCAACATGGGAGGGAAGGGAGGAAGGAAGGACAATGAGAAGGAGGGAAGGAAGGAAGGACAATGGGAGGGAGGGAGGAGGGCGAAGGAAGGAAGAGTAATAACACTAAGTACTTAAAATAGCACTTAGACTTAAAGGGCCTAGTGGCTCAGCAGACTAAAGCATTGTGATTAACATCAGCTGTCTGCAATTACTGTAAGTTTGACTCTCACCAGGCTCAAGGTTGACTCAGCCTTCCATCCTTTCTAAGGTAGGTCAAATGAGGAGCCAGTTTGCGGGGGCAATAAGCTGACTTTGTAAAAAATATACAAAAGTATGAAGGCTATTGCTTAACGCATTGTAAGCCGCCCTGAGTATCTGGAGAAGGGCGGCATATAAATCAAATTTTTTAAAAAAGACAGTTTCACAGTGCTTTGCAGCCCTCTCTAAGCAGTTTACAAAGTCAGTCTATTTATTTATTTGTTATTTATTAGTTCGATTTATATGCCGCTCTTCTCCGGAGACTCAGGGCGGCTTACAATGCGTTAAGCAATAGCCTTCATATTTTTGTATATACCTGCTTAGTAGGGCTTTCGGCCCCCCCTAAGCGGTGTTCTTTTTCATACAAAGTCATCTTATTGCCCCCACAATCCGGGTCCTCATTTTACCAACCTCTGAAGGAGGGAAGATCAAGTCAACCTTGACCTGGTGAGAATCGAACTGCTGGCAGTCGGCAGAATTAGCCTGCAATACTGCATTCTAACCACTGCGCAACATGGGAGGGAAGGAAGGACAGGAGCAATAGCACTTAGACTGATATATTGTTTCACAGTGCTTTACAGCTCTCTCTAAGCGCAACCATTATCTATCTATCTATCTATCTATCTATCTATCTATCTATCTATCTATCTATCTATCTATCTATCTATCTATCTATCTATCATCTATCTATCTATCTATCTATCTATCTCTACCTAGCTATCTATCATCTGTCTACCTATCATCTATCTCTATCATCTATCTATCATCAATCTATCCATCTATCATCTATTTAGCTAGCTAGCTAGCTAGCTAGCTACATACACGCGCACGCGCGCGCACACACACACACGTGTACAATGGCAGCCAAAGGGTTGGTGTTGATTTCTCAGTCTAGGAAAATGTCTAGAAAATGTCTAATTTCGCAGTCTAGGAAAATGTCAAGACACAACCAAGCTGGTATTGATTGCTGGAGAAAAAAAGAAACTTGAGTGAGTGAACATGGAAAATAAATTGCTTTCTCTCCCCTCCTCCCCTATTCTCCCTCCCTCCTTCCCCAAAGATATTCGATAGGGATATTAAGAAAGAATCAAAGGACATTCCGTTGGAATATCGGCAAGCCCGGGGCCTCTTTGGAAAAAAAGACGATCTTTTTGCAGAATATTTTTCACTGGAATGACTGCGGGGGGCTAACAGGACGCAATAAATACCTTTTTCTTCTTCTTTTTTTAATTTAAAGTGTTATGCACTGCAATCCTTGGTGCTCTAAGATTGTGGGTCTATTTCTTGACTGCTTGTATTCCTTCAATTTTGGGAGAGGATTCTGGTTTATTTTGAATTTCAACATTGGCCAGCAGAGGGCAGCAACAGCTGGGGGAAGTTTTAAGAAAAAAAAAATCATAGCGAATAACAAGGCAAATGAGTGGGTAGTCCTCGACTTACGCCTTTAATTGAGCCCAACATTTCTATGGTTAAGACAGATGTTAAACGCATTTGGCCTCATTTTACGACCTTTCTTGCCACCGTCGTTAAGTGTATCACTGCAGTTGTTAAAGTTAGCACGGTTGTTAAGTGAATCTGGCTTTTTGCAAAAGGGGGATCGCATGACCTCCAGGACATTTCAACTGTCATAAGTACACGCCAGTTGCCAAGCGTCTGAATTTTGATCACGTGACCGTGGGGGATATCTGCAGAGGTCGTAAGTGTGAAAACGGGTCATCCGTCACTTTTTTTCAGTGCCGTCGTAACTTTGAATGGTCTGAATGAACTGTTGTAAGTCGAGGACAGACTGTAGAGAGGAGGGTTGGAGACCTGGTGTCAAGCATGGGAAAATCAGGAAATCCAGCAGTTCAAATGAATCTAAAATTTTATGGTAAGCTTAAGCTCTCTACAAGAATCTGATCTACTAAGGGTCAAGGCAAATAGGTGGTAGAGTCCATGGAATTCAGGGTGGGCCGGACTTAGATCTCTTGTGGGTGCGAAGGGACTCAAGACAGATGACATATTTGACCTGTCATTGTAGGACATTGACCTGTCCTACAGGTTTAGCCTGGTCACCTTCACCTAGGATGGGTGTCGGCAACCTTTGGCTCCGGAGCTGCATGCGGCTCTTTGGGCCCTTTGCTGTGGCTCCCTGTCGGGTGATCCCACCACTAGCTAGCCCCGCCTCTTGCCCTCCCCTCCCAGCCACTCCTTGCCTGTCCTGAGAAGGTAAGGGCGACGGCAGGAGATGGAGAAGCAGCCAGGGCAGAGACAGAGATACAGAGAGAGGGAGTGGGGAAGGAGGGAGGGGGAGAGAGAGTTCAAAAGGGTTTTGTGATTCCTGGTGTTTTCTAACAACTGGTTCTCTACCCTAATGACCAGCTAGGTAGGCGTGACGTGGGGGGGGGGTCATGTGACTGGTGGAAATGAGTGATGCTAAGTGTCCTCAAACTACGGCCCCTGGGACAGATACGTGCCATGAACACTTGGGTTGCTGCAGAGTCTCTACCTTCAGGGTCTTCTTGTGTGGGTCAGAGGGGGGCAGAAATTCCAACTTGGGGTCTGCTTCAGTCTCCTGGTGTGGGGCTTTGGGCGAAGGCTGGAGGGAAGTGCCACTGGTGGCGAAGAGCTGGAGGGCCTTGTTTCAATGGGACTGCATCGCGGCCTGGAACCAGCTGAGCATCTCAGCCCGCTGAGCCTCCAGGTGCCAGTATCTGGCCTTGCACTCCCGTAGGTCTTCCCTCTGCTTGGAAAGCCTATGCTCCTAGTCCTCAGTGAGGTGCTTCTGCTGAGCCTCCTCCTTGGTCAGCTCCAATTTGAACTGAGCTGTTTTGCCAACTTTCTCGCGGTGGCTGCTTAGCTCCAGCAACTGCTTCCTGTTGGGGCCCTAAGGAGCCTGGGCAGGGAGGTGAGGAGTGGCTGGCAGGGGAGGGGCGAATAGAGGCTGGCGAGCCGCCCCTTGATGTCAGTGACATTGATTTGGCCACACCCACCTAGCCATGACCACCCAGCCGGTCATAAGGCAGATCGTATTAGTGGTCCGCGGGATTTAAAATTATGAATTTAATGGTCCCTGAGGTCCGAAAGGTTGGGGATCCCTGCTTTAGAAAGCGCGCAGAGAAGAGCAACCAAGATGATGAGTGGACTGGAGGCTAAAACAGATGAACGGTTGAAGGAACTGGGTATGTCTACTTTAATGAAAAGAAGGACTAGTGGAAACATGATAGCAGCCTTCCAGTATCTCAGGGGCTGCCACAAAGAAGAGAGAGTCAAGCTATTCTCCAAAGCACCTGAGGGCAGGAGAAGAAGCAATGGGTGGAAACTCATCAAGGAGAGAAGCAACTTAGAACTAAGGAGAACTTTCCCAACAGTGAGAACAATTCATCGGTGGAACGACTTGCCTCCAGAGGTTGTGAATGCTCCAACATTGGAAGTTTTTAAGAAGATGTTGGATAACCGTTTGTCTGAAGTGGTGTAGGGTTTCCTGCCTAAGCAGGGGGTTGGACTAGAAGACCTCCAAGGTTCCTTTCAGCCCCATCATTCTATGGCAGTGATGGCTAACCTTTTTGCCATCGTGTGCCAAAAGCGGAGGGGAGCACGGGGGGTCACACACACATGTACCCACATCCATAGTTCTATGCGCCCCCCCCCATGCTCCCCCTGCTTTTGGCACACAATGGCACGTGGGCCTGCCAGTCTCTTTTTTTCGCTCTCCCCAGGCTCCACAGCCTTTCTAGGAGCCTGTGAAGGGCAAACACGGCCTCCCCCCCCCCCCTGAGGCCCTCTGGAGGCCGGAAACAGCACGTTTCCTGACTTCTGGTGGGCCCAGAAGGCCCAAAAATCAACTGGCTGGTGCATGCATGTGTGCTGGAGCTGAGCTCGCGTGCCCACCAATATGGCTTCACGTGCCACCTGTGGTACCCGTGCCATAAGTTCGCCATCGCGGTTCTATGGTTTTATGTCAGCCAGTCCCGGTTTTAATTCAAACCCATCCTTGCAGTTTGCCGTTTACATTTTTGCATTGCAGGCAACCATAAATAATGCTCATTCCAGGCTATATGCATATTTGCAAAAAAAAAAAATAAAAATTCTCCCATCCTATCAGGCTTTTTATTTCCCAGGTTGCTCTTTAGGCTTAATAAAGTACCTGCCTCATTTTTGGAGAGGTTTTATCTCCTCCAGAATGAATAACCAGAAGACAACCCCTTGAACAAAAAGCAAAAAAATAAAAAAAATGGGAAAGATCATGTATGCATTTAAATTGCTCATTCTCTCTCTCTTTTGCAAAAGAAGAAAGTATTTTGTTGCATGTAAATTAATGGCGCATTTTTTTTTTTTTTGCATTTATAATTATACTGAAGAACAGATGGGATAACTTTCTTGTGAATCAATTCAGCCATAAAAAGATTGTGAAATATGTTGGAGCATCAGTTTATTTATTTATTAGTTCGATTTATATGCCGCCCTTCTCCGGAGACTCAGGGCGGCTTACAATGCTTTAAGCAACAGCCTTCATACTTTTGTATATTTATACAAAGTCCGCTTATTGCCCCCACAAACTGGGTCCTCAATTTACCCACCTTAGGAAGAATGGAAGGCTGAGTCAACCTTGAGCCTAGAGAGATTCGAACGTACAGTAATTCAGGCAGCTGAATGTTCTTCTTCCTTCCTTCCTTCCTTCCTTCTTTTTTTTTTAATTAGATTTCTATGCCGCCCTTCTCCAGAGACTCAGGGTGGCTTACAATGCATTAAGCAATAGCCTTCATACTTTTGTATACACCTGCTTAGTAGGGCTTTTGCCCCTCCCCCCCATCGGTGTTCTTTTTTATACAAAGTCAGCTTATTGCCTCCACAATCCGGGTCCTCATTTTACCTACCTAGAAAGGATGGAAGGCTGAATCACCCTTGAGCCTGGTGAGATTCGAACTTGCAGTAATTGCAGGCAGCTGGTGCCACTTAATAGCACTTTAGTCTGCTGCGCCACCAAGGCTGTTGCGCCATCAAGGGCTCCCTGAGCTTGGGAGGTGGGCTGCTTGCAGACTTTTCCTT
Source organism: Coluber constrictor foxii (assembly GCA_038048745.1). Classification (NCBI taxonomy): domain Eukaryota; kingdom Metazoa; phylum Chordata; class Lepidosauria; order Squamata; family Colubridae; genus Coluber; species Coluber constrictor. The sequence goes on from CM075968.1 coordinate 30,465,037, forward strand.
ACCTGACTAGGTAACGTGATCAGTGCTGGTGAGTGTGGGGTTTGCTCCTTCTTTACATCCCCTCCAACATTGGTAGGCAAGCTGCTGTATGGGTATATAAAACGGGGAGCAAACCTCAATAGCATTGATTCAGGTACTGAAACATCTGTAAGGAAATCACCAAGCTGGGAGAAGCACCAGAGTTCAACCCTGTGCTTCAAATATTCTGTTCTGTTGATAACGGTGAAATAGATTCCTCTCAAGTAGGGAGGGAAAGGAAAGGAAAGGAAAGGAAGGAAGACGAAAGGGAGAGGGAGGGAAGGAAGGAGGGATGGAAGGGTGGAGGAAAGGGAGGAAGGGAGAAAGGAGGGATGGAGAGGGTGGGAGGAAGGAAAGGAAAAGGTGGGAAGGAAGGGAGGAAGAAAGGAGTGAGGAAGGAGAGAAAAATTGCAGACCACAGGAACAAGGAGCACCACTCAGATGACCCTGAGGACACAGATAAACCTCCAAGTGGCCTCAAGGACCCTCTAAAAGGATGGAAATGACCAGCTGTTTGCAAGGAATATAAATCCTTCCATTTCCCACCATCCTGTCAAAGCTGAAGAAGCTTCTTGGATGAGGAGCAAAACATCTTCAAAGGAAAATAAGAAAGTCCAGTTGCCTCTTGAAAAAAAAAACACCTTTGGGACAATCATGACCTAGATGATTCAGAATCTCCAAAAAACACTTGGATGTGCAGGAAAATTTACATAAAATGCATACTCCTTGATCCACTCACCGGACTTAAGTGCATACTTTCAATGCACACTCACTTGATCTATGCTTATAAGTCAGGAAAAATGCCTCCTTGATGTGAATTACTTTCATTCACAGTCAGCAAGGCTTGTCCAAACAGTTTTTCAAAGGAAGGTTTATCAACACAGACCTTATCTCGCTTGGCAAGCTGCCACATAACTAGTTTCCAAATGCAGTACAAGGCAAAACTTGGCACAGAGTCTCTTAGAGTCACGAGCAGAACTTTCCATTCTTGCAACTACCGAATGAACAAATTGTTTCCTGCAAAAACCCCTCCCTGTTCGCTCCTCTTTTGTTTCCTAGGGGAGGGGCCAATCATCTCCAAGGTGTGGCTTTTACTCCCAAGTCAACCCTGCTTTCTGAGTTGTTCTTGTCCTCTGGCAGCTCTGCACATGTGCACACTGGGAACAGGCTCCAGCTGTTCCTCTGCCTCGCTGCTGTCTACCTTCCTCTCTGCCTCCCGACGCAGAGCCCTTGTCCGAGCTTTCCCCAGCCCCCAAGACTGGCCTAATTTTCCTCCCCAACCTCCTCACTTTCTGACTCTCCTGCCAGCAGGACACAACAACAGATGCACTCGTGTTCACACGGAATTTGGAGTGGGACAAAAAAAACGAAGGCCCTTGTTGGTGCTTCAGACCTTCATTTTCATCTCAGACACCGCAACAGGATTTCTCAGCCTTTGCTCAGATGATTTGAAAGGGGGAGGCCAGAAGCTAATCAATTTTCCTACCGATACAAATCTCTTGTCCTTATCTGTACTTACAGACTGTAATCCCCTATTTACATAGAAAATACTGTTGTAGTAGCCAGCAATTCTATAATAGATAAGCTTCGGGATCCAAACAGGCCGAGAGAGGGGGGGGGGAAATGATTATTGAATATTCTCAGGTTTTCATAACATCACCAACCCCAAAATATTTGCAATATTTACCTCCGTGGGTTTGCAAAAGAGGGCGGCAAGAAGATGTGCTCTAGAAAGAAACGGGCGCTTAAAAATCCGAGGAGCACATTTGTAAACTTCGAAAGAAAAGTTTCATGATCTGGAAGAGAAAAAAAAAAGGCGAAAGATCCAGATGTGTATGGGTTTGTTGAAAAGTTTTGTGAAATGGAGCAAGTCAGGAGATGATTGTGTGTGTGTGTTCACACGTTGTGTCATGTCTCTGTCAGAGCCTGAATCTGCGGAGGAAGGTGAGCTGGAGCTGGGGCTGATGGAGATTGGGGGTGAGTGGCTTCGTTGGCTTCAGAAGAATGTGGGGAGGAGCAGGATGAGCATCCCAGGGTCCCTCAGGCTTGGAACGGCTTGCTAGCAGGGAGGAACAGGGGCAGGATGACCGAGAGAGGGCAGGCAGTGGACATGAGGAGCGACGGAGCTCAGGTGATGAGCAAGGATCGCCCTGTCCTGATCCCCAAGCATGGAGAGTGGAGAGAAGGCGAGAACAGTGCAGGTTGACCCAACGACTCAGGAAGAGAGCGTCCCACCCCTTTTCACAAGGCACACCTGGGGACTGTGACTTAAGGAGATGCTGTAGCAGTGGTGGGATTCAAATAATTTAACAACCGGTTCTCTGCCCTAATGATTTCTTCCAACAACCAGTTCACCAAACTGCTCAGAAAGTTAACAACCGGTTCTCCCGAAGTGGTGCGAACTGGATGAATCCCACCACTGTGCTGTGAGGAGGGGCGTTTATCGGGAACAAACACTGAATTTGTGGAGTTTTGTGTGTCGTTGTCGACGTCTGGCATTTGCAGACATCGGCAGCTTGCTTCTTCCTTGCTTCGTTGACTCATTGCCTTGTTCCTTCGCCTCACAGTACTGCTTGCAGACAGAGGCTGCTGTGTGTGTGTGTGAGAGAGAGAGAGAGAGCAGTTTGCTCTGGGACTTGCCATGAACGTGGGAACGTTTTGAGGAAGGTTGGAGCATTAAAGGGGTGTTTGAACTCTCAGCTGGCTGTGTGGCCTTGGTGCCTTGTCCTGGGTCATCACACATTGCATTTCTGAGACGGTTTATGGTACTCCAAATACTTAAGATGTCCCCAGCGCTAACATCAAGAAAACATCTGTAGTGGAATGTAAATGAATGATGAGATCAGCTGGTCTTCATGCTTTCATTACCATTCCTGGAAGCTGAAGGAGATATTACCGGCAGTCCTCAAGTTATGACCACAACGAGGACAGGAAATAAGCAAGGCAGTTCTTAACTGAGTCTTTCTTTCTCTTTCTTTCTTTCTTTCTTCCTTTTCTTTCTCTTCTTTCTTCCTTCCTTCCTTTTTTCTTTCTCCTTTCTTTCTTCCTTCCTTCTTTCTTTCTTTCTTCTTTTCTTTCTCTCCTTTCTTTTTTCCTTTCTTCCTTCTTTCCTTCCTTCCTTCCTTCTTTCCTTTCTTCCTTCTTTCCTCCCTTCTTTTCTTCCTTCCTTCCTTCCTTCCTTCCTTCCTTCTTTTCTCCACAAAGCTTTCCACAGAATCAATACATCTAATTTATATTCCCCAAATGACCCGAAGAAGTGATTAGAGTAAAAAAAACAATAAAATTAAACAAAATAAAAACCCAGATCAAGTCACACTGACTCAATTAAGTTTTGGGGAAGGTGAGCGGAATTGCAAGTTTTCTTTCAGCCCCCGCATCCTACTGGTTCCTTAAGCATTCTGATGATGCTTTTGCGTGCGACACGTTTGAAGCCATTCAAGATACATTCCTGGGTGTCCTTCCGATTAAAAAAACCCGAAAACAGTGACAGAGTTAGCTTCCATAAAACGTTAGTGTCGGTACATTGATTTCTAGGACAAGGTTGAGTAATTTGCTTTGCTTATTATCTAGGAGGAAAAAAAAAAGCCTGAATAGCTTTGGGAAACAACACTGCATCATAAGCTATGAACCAGTTTATATCCACAAGCTGATAGCAGCAATTTGTAGCCTTGATAAAACCTGTTTATAGATATATATATTTTAAGAGTTTATTCTGTTGGAATTAAAATCCGGTCCAGTTTCCAAGCCGGGAGAAAGATGCAGGAACGAATGAATTTGGAGGCAAGCTGCAATTGGAAAGGAGGTTTCCATTTATTTAGAAGCAAAAGCAAAGTTTTTTTTTTTAAAAAAATGATTTATATCCCGCCCTTCTCCGGAGACTCAGGGCGGCTTACAATGCGTTAAGCAATAGCCGTCATACTTTTGTATATTTATACAAAGTAGAGCTTATTGCCCCCACAAACTGGGTCCTCATTTTACCTCCCTTAGAAAGGATGGAAGGCTGAGTCAACCTTGAGCCTGGTGAGATTTGAACTTACAGTAATTGCAGACAGCTGGTTCTAATCACAATGCTTTTAGTCTGCTGAGCTATCCAGGCTCTGACTCCATGTTGGTCCTAGGACAGTTGTCAGCCTGGTGTGCGAAGTAGAGGGATTTTTTAAAATACCCCGTCTCCTGCTTGGGTGGGGGGGGGGTTGGACTAGATGACCTGCAAAGGCCTCTTCCAACTCTGTAAATCTGTAAGCAAGATGATTAAGGGACTGAAAGCTAAAACATACGATGAACGGTTGCAGGAACTGGGCCTGGCTAGGTGTTTTCTTTTGTGTGGGAAATGGGTCCAAATGGCTCTTTGAGTGTTTAAGGTTGCAGATCCCTGAACTTGACCTCCAAGATCCCGTCCAACTCTTATTCTAACCACCTGTACGTCAGTCATGATATTTCTACAGTGACGTCATGTCACTTATTCGATCTAAAATTGGAAGCCTCTTTCGCAGGAGAAGAAACAACGCTTCCCTGGGCAGCGGGAAGATGACAAAGGGGGGGGGGGTGTCGGACTGGATGACCTACAAGATCCCTTCCAACTCTGTTAATAGGTCACTCATGCCCTCGTCACTTCCCATCTGGACTACTGTAATGCTCTCTACATGGGGCTCCCCTTGAAGAGCATTCGGAGGTTCCAACTGGTCCAGAATGTGGCCGCGTGAGTGATTATGGGGGCGACATGTCATACCCATGTAACACCTCTCTTGCGCGAGCTGTACTGGCTTACGGTGGTCTTCCGAGTGCATTTCAAGGTGTTGGTCACCACCTTTTAACCGCTCCATGGCTCAGGACCTGGATATCTACAAGACCGCCTACTGCCACCGATTGCCTCCCACCAGCCAATACGCTCCCACAGAGAGGGCCTCCTCAGGGTGCGGTCGGTCAAACTATGTCGACTGGTGACCCCCAGGGGGAGAGCGTTCTCTGTGGGGGCCCCCGCCCTATGGAATGAACTGCCCCCGGAGATACGAAGGATCCCCGACCTCCACGCCTTCCGTCGTGCCCTTAAGACCCTGCTATTTCATCAAGCTGGTCTGATGGAAGGATGAGTTTTAACGGATATTTTAGTTTTGGGGTTTTAATAATATGGCCTAATTATTGAATTGTTTTAATTGTTTTGAACTGTTGTGTCTCTATTGTTTTTACTATGGCCTGTACGCCGCCCTGAGTCCTTCGGGAGAAGGGCGGTGTGAAAGTGCAATTACTTGTATTTTCCTGTGTATAAGACTACTTTCTAACACACAAAAATCTTCTCAAAAGTCGGGGGTCGTCTTATACGCCGGGTCTCATTCTCCTGTAACCAGGCAGACCAACCCATAAGGCTCTGACGAGCCTTAAATGGCTCTGAGGAGGGTCGTCTTATACGCCCAGTCGTCTTATACGCCGGAAAATACGCTAATAAATAAATATGTAATCTGTAATTCCAGCATATGGAATTAGGCCTGGCAAATTTTAGTCTGTTCTACCTGCCTAGCGAGATGGCAACCTTCCCTAAACTTCCTTTAGAGACTGCCGTAACCCCCCTTTTAACCTTTGGCTCATGTTGTAGCTCGTTTGCCGAAAGGATGCATGGCAGAGCAAACAGCTGCTGAATTTGACAAATTCACACCGGTTTGTTAGCCGCCCATCGAGCGGATAGAGCAGGTAAAGGTCAGACTACACAATGTGTGACAGGCGAAAGCTTGTTCCTGCCCAAGTGACAACAGCCCACCCACCCCTCTTCCCCCGCCTCTTAGCGTTGTAAATCCAGCATGAAGCCGAGCAGGTGGAACAAATTCTGAAATACGTTGTTAGAATGCCAGAAGGGTAAGCGGATTGCAAATGTGGACATTTGCAAAGTTTCACATGCTAACCACTACAATGATGCCTCTAACGTGATGTCCTGATGCCTGGAGGCCGTGCGGATCTGGATGGGGAGAAACAAGCTCAGAGTCAACCCCTCCGAGACCGAGTGGCTGGGTGTTGATAACCTTCCTCTGAAAGACTGTTTATCAAGCCTGGCGGACTGTAAATGAAGGTAATTTACAGCCGTATGAATTAAAGAGGTTTGCCAGGTCTAAATTTGTGCTGTTGAAGCCTAGGTCAGAACAGTTAGGATCATGAAATAAGCAAGAAAGCAACCAAACTCACGGAGCACCAAGAACCCACACAATCCTCCTCTTCTCTGCAAACCCTCCTAGCACTGATGATGTTACCTAGAAAGGTTAGGAAACGTCTGCAAGGAAACTACCCAGCACCCAAGGACCCTTACAGTTCAATCCCAAGTTGCAAACATTCCCTTGTGTTGGTCCTTTGCATCTTCTTAGCATGCTCACCTGCTGTTTATTCCTCCAGATATTTGGCTGCAATATTAACTTAACCTCCTTTAAAAGATGGTTCTTATATCAGCAAGTGCAGAAGTTATTTCACTTCCCATTCATGATACGGCAGCCATCGGCCTTCAAATCAACATTGCCCGTTAGGGTGCCAAGAAGAATTTGTCTCTAAACAAACCCTTTTATCTTTCCGCTCATGTTGTTCAAATTGCAACGGAAATAGGGAAGAGTTGATCTTTTATTAAAAGCTCACAGTAGGTGCTGGGGAAAAAATCTTTGCCTTCGCTGTGTAATTTGGCTTCTTTTCACTCCGAAAATGCCCGTAATTGCGTTTCGTTGCGTTTCTTTTCTTTTTCTTTCTGATTTGTACCGTGAGAGGTCATTGCCTTAGCTTCTTCCTGTTGCTTTGAGGGTGTCTCCCAGAGACGTATATTTGCAAAGCGCTTTGCAACTTGGTGTGTTACACCAAAAATCCAGGAGCTTCTTTTTTTATTAATTGGCTCATTTAAATCCAAGGCACATCGAAGCTCCGTTTGCATCAAAGATCCATGAATTCAGCAATGCCCGAATCTTCAGATTGGTTTCTTTTAATTGGTTATATGGAACTTCATTGGTTTTCAAGTCAGCAAAAGCCGAAGTCCGAAAGCTTAATTTCTTCAGCGGTTTCTATTTTGCAGTGAATTGATGACAACCTTTTGATCCAGCGTGATATTGATGAAGCCAATAGCTTCGATTGGCAAGGAGATAATCGAAAGGCAGAAAACTCGGAGAAAAAACTGGGTTTCGAAGGAAACCCAGTTAAATCCGCCATTGCTGGATTTAACGAATCGAGCAGAGAAGCAACCTACAACTAAGGAAAATTTTCTTAAGAGAACACCGTCTGTTGGTGTCAAAGTAGCATCTATTACCAGCTGGGTGATCCTGTTCAAAATTAGCCAAATTCTAAAAGACCCTAGGAAATTTTTTTTTTAAAAAAAAAAGCCATTCAGAATAATTCATAACGATTTTGTGCCTGTTGGCGTATTGTCCATATTTCCTAGAGCATCTGGATCGATACAGCATGAAAAAAATTGATTCCGCTCGTATTGTCGGTGGTCCAGATTATTATAACAAAACCCTGGATAATTAAACGATATCTTTCAGGGGGATTTAAATGGGTGGGAAATTGCTCTGGCTGACACACGAAGCCTTCTAAACACAACACACACACACACACACACACAGACAGACACACACACACACACACACACACACTAAAGGGTACCTTTATTCAAAGCTGGCCACTATTTAGTCGCTAAACTAGAGGTCTGCAACCTTAAACACTCAAAGAGCCATTTGGACCCGTTTCCCACACAAAAGAAAACACCGGGAGCCACAAAACCCTTCCCGGGACTGACTATTTCTTGAGCGGCCACAAAACTAGCATATGCAGTTGAATTAAAGGTTCTGTTTTCTTCTGAAATTTTTCTTTTCTTGGATTTATCCATGGTTGGCTTACCGGGGGTTGAAAAGCTTAATAAATCATGTGCTGGCGGGTGTCGCACGTTGGCAGTTGTGACACATATTTTGAGCGACAGGGAGCCGCAGCAGAGGGGTGAAAGAGCCACATTTGGCTCCAGAGCCGCAAGTTGCTGACACCTGCACTAAACCAATGGCGATTTCCTAATAGGTTATTTTACCTGACTGATATTTTTCTTGGTAGAAACGGCTGTCAATAGATTTGGAAATGTTTGTTTTGACCCTCAGAATCACGTATCCATGTCTATATACTTTTATTTTCTTCCGTTGCTATTTTCTTTTTCCTTCTTACTTTTTTCTTTCTGTAATTTCTGAAGTCTATTTCCCTCCCCCCAAACATAATAATGACACTACTATTAAATGCTAATTAATTGATGGCCAATCCAGAACTTAAAAGAAACTCGGTTATCTGTATATCTCTTGAAATGGCCTGGTGGCTCAGCAGATTAAAGCATTGTGATTAACACCAGCTGTCTGCAATTACTGTAAATTCGAATCTCACCAGGCTCAAGGTTGACTCAGCCTTCCATCCTTTCTAAGGTAGGTCAAATGAGGACTCAGTTTGTGGGGGCAATAAGCGGACTTTGTATAAGTACACAAAAGTATGAAGGCTATTGCTTAACGCATTGTAAGCTGCCCTGAGTCTCCAGGGAAGGGCGGCATACAAATCAATTTTTTTTAAAAAAAAAAATGTGTGTCTGAGCTACCCATCGAAGATTGAAAACACTGTTGGACACTCTTTTCATGGATAATCCTGTGCATTTTTGCAATAATGATTAGGGACATAGATCTGGATAGGGACTCATCCAGCAGAAATAAAAGAAAAGGCAAACTTTCTTTCTAGTCCCTTCCTCTTCGGGGCAGTCGTCATTTGCTGATTTAGTTCCCCAAACAGAACAAACCCTTAATTCAATGATTGCAGAAGCCCCAGCAAAAAAAAAATTCTCTCACATCGCAGGCTAACAAGTCTGTCCAACAGGGAGATGAATAGTTGCCTGCCACACCTATTCATCTCCGCCCCCTGCCTTTTATCCCCAGAGCTAGGATAGGGCTTCACTAGCAGCAGTGGCTCTTCTGTCCCAAGGACCAGCCCATAGATTTCCAGTGCTCTCCTCTCCTCTGCCTTCTGTGCATCTGCACGTCAGGCACTGGACCCAGCTGTTCCTCCTCTTCCTCATCAGCCACCTCCAGACTTGAAAGCTGTTGACTCTCTGTCTGAGAGCTGATGGATGGACCAGGCTGCGCCTCTCTCCCTCTCCCTCTCTCTCTCTCTCTCCCTCCCTCCCTCCCTCCCTCCCTCCCTCCCTCTCTCTCTCCCCCAGCTCCATTCCCTCTTCCCCCTCGGAGCTCCCAGGTTGCCTTGATGCTGACCCTGACTCCTATGTCTCCTTTTCCTCTGATTCGGCTGGAGGGGCTGGCGGCCAACAGGCCACAACACGTCGCATGATAAGGCCTATAATTTCAATCTGTTATCCACGTTAATTAAAACCAGGGCATGCCAATTACGTCTTGTTGTTCCAAGAAAGCTGATTCGAAAAGCAAACCCACGGTG
>CM075968.1:30476980-30479480 GCA_038048745.1 Coluber constrictor foxii
TAGAATAGAATAGAATAGAATAGAATAGAATAGAATAGAATAGAATAGAATAGAATAGAATAGAATAGAATAGAATAGAATAGAATAGAATAATAGAATAGAATAGGGGAGGGGGAAGGGAAGGGAAGGGAAGGGAAGGGAGTGGAGTGGAGTGGAGTGGAGTGGAGTGGAGTGGAGTGGAATGGAATGGAATGGAATGGAATAGAATAGAATAGAATAGAATAGAATAGAATAGAATAGAATCTGGAAGGGACCTTGGAGGTCTTCTAGTCCAACCCCCTACTCAATGGGAGAACCTATACCATTTCAGATAAGTGAGTGTCCAGTCTCTTCTTAAAAACCTCGAGTGATGAAGCACCCACAACGTCTGGATGCATATTTTTCCACTGGTTCATTGTCCTCGCTGTTAGGAAGCTTCTCCTTAATTCCAGGTTGCTTCTCTCCTTGATTAGTTTCCATCCATTGTTTCTTGCCCTGCCTTCCGGTGCTTTGGAGAATAATTTGACCCCCAAATCATCTCTGCCTCTGCCTGTCTGACTCTCCTTCGAGGAATGAGATTGACAGGTGATCTCAACATGTTTCAAGGTGAAAGAAGAAAACCGTGGGTGGGTGGGGAGATGGGGAGAAAGGCCGATGGCCTCTTTCCAGCCCAACCTCCTCGTTGCAGGTACCTTTCTATGCAAGCTTCACAAGAGAGCGGCCTGAACAGTATTAATGAGCTGTGGAGCTCAGAGTAGATTTACGTTCCAAGCAATTGCATTTTACAAGCCCAAACTTGAGCTGTGCTGTAATTAACGAGAATAATAGCAAGTGCCACCTGATTATAAATCATGGTGGATGTTTTTTTGGGGGGGAAAAAAAAAAGAAAGAAGGAGAAGCAAGATTAGAGTAAAGAAGAAAAGGGGATGGAAAAGGGTGTGAGTTGAATTTGATCATTTATCCTCTGCGGGAAGAGTGCAAGAAGTGGGGAGGGCGATTCAGGATTTAACCCGCACAATAGTAGCCCCTGCCTTTTGTTCCTCCAGCCGAGGATTTATGACATCATCAGCATCTAATATGTGCCAATGGATGAACGACAAGGCACTTTCAAAATCTTCCATCAACAGAAGGAATCATTTGGCTGGTTTTTTTAAAAAAATAATTATTATTTCACTGAATGGAAGGAGAAGGGGTGGGGGGGAAGGCAGATTAGCTATGAGGTTTTTATTTCCAAGGCAGGTGATTGCGTAAGTCTTCTTCTGGTGATCTGCTTCTTCATTCCAACCCCGATTGCTGGAAGAAAAAAAAATTAAATACCGAAAAATGTAATTGTGTAAAGTCTAGAGAAAAGAAGAAATAAGAGCCTGGACTAAGTGCTGTTAAAGTAGCACTTAGTTGCCAGCTGCCTGCAATTACTGCAAGCTCGAATCTCACCAGGCTCAAGGTTGACTCAGCCTTCCATCCTTTCGAGGTAGGTAAAATGAGGACCCGGATTGTGGGGACAATAAACTTTGTATAAAAAAAGAACACCGCTTTGGGGGGGGGCAAAAGCCCTACTAAGCAAGTATATCCAAAAGTATGAAGGCTATTGCTTAACGCATTGTAAGCTGCCTTGAATCTCCAGAGAAGGGCGGCATATAAATCAAACTAATAAATTAATAAATAATAAATTGGGGGGGGGGGGGGACAGGATAGCAGTGTTCCAGTACTTAAGGGGCTGCCCACAAAGAAGAGGGGCGTCCATTTCTTCTCCAAAGCACCAGAAGGCAGGACAAGAAACAATGTTGGAAGCCATCTGGAATTAAGGAGAAACTTCCTAAGAGTGGGGTGGGGTGGGAATGGAGATTTTGCAGTATCCTTCCCCTGCCTCGCCCACAACGCCATCCCAAGCCACACCCACAGAACCGGTAGTTAAAAAAAAATTGAATTCCACCACTGACCTGAAGGTTATGAGTTTTTCAAAATGTCACTCCATGACGCTATCAAGAAATGCTTGTTCGTCCATTCGGAGGTCTTATTTTCTCTATTTATTCTCTATTCTTTCTTCTCTATTTCTTCTCTATTTTCTATTCTCTATTTATTCTCTATTCATTCTGTATTCTCTATTTATTCAGTATCCTCTATCCCCTATTTAATCTCTATTCTTCTCACTTCTCTATTTATTCTCTCTTTCCTATTTATTCTATATTCCTTATTCTTTCTTCTCTATTCTCTATTCATTCTGTATTTTATATTTATTCAGTATCCTCTATTCTGTATTCCCTATTTATTCTGTATTCTCTATTTATTCTGTATCCTCTATATTTATTCAGTATCCTCTATTCTGTATTCCCTATTTATTCTGTATTCTCTATTCTTTCTTCTCTATTCTCTATTTATTCTCTATTTATTCTGTATTCATTCTGTATTCTCTATTTATTCAGTATCCTCTATCCTCTATTTAATCTATTCTTCTCACTTCTCTATTTATTCTCTCTTCCCTATTTATTCTCTATTCCTTATTCTTTCTTCTCTATTCTCT
>CM075968.1:30484480-30520132 GCA_038048745.1 Coluber constrictor foxii
AGAATAAAGGAAAATAAAAGAGAAGAGAAGAATAGAATAGAATAGAATAGAATAGAATAGAATAGAATAGAATAGAATAGAATAGAATAGAATAGAATAGAATAGAATAGAATAGAATAGAATAGAATAGAATAGAATAGGGAGGAGAAATGAAGAAGGAAGGAGAATAGAATAGGATAAGGAATAAAATAATAGAATAGAATAGAATAGAAGAAAATAAAAGAGAAGAGAAGAGAAGAGAAGTATAGAATAGAATAGAGTAGAGTAGAGTAGAGTAAGTAGAGTAGGGTAGGGTAGGGTAGGGTAACGTAACAGTAACAGTAACAGTAACAGTAACAGTAACAGTAACAGTAACAGTAACAGTAACAGTAACAGTAATAGAGTTGGAAGGGACCTTGGAGGTCTTCTAGTCCAGCCCCCTGCTCTGGCAGGAGCCCCTATAGCATTTCAGACAAATGACTGTCTAGTCTCTTCTTAAAAACCTCCAGTGATGAAGCACCCACAACCTCTGAAGGCTGTGAAGGATATTGCAAAATCTCCATTCCCACCCCACTCTGGGCCCAGCCAGAGGTCATATTTGCCGGTTCTCTGAACTTCTCAACATTTCCGCTTCCGGTTCTGCAGAACCTGTCAGAACCGTGCTGAATAGCACTCCTGCTTCGGGGCCTCTATAAATAATTTAAAATTCTCTTTTAAAGAAATCTTCATCCTTTCTACTTTCTAACGCAGATCCTCCCCAGTCTTGAATATGAATGAGTCACACTTGAATTGATTCACAAGCCGGATCAGGAGAGGATTGAATGCCTGGCTGGCTGGCTGGCTAGAACACTAACCCTCAGGGTGAAATTACTTTTACTGATACAACTCTTTATTATTATTATTATTATTAATATGAATCATAGAATCACAGCAGAAACTTTTAGAGATCAGGCTGAATGCAGGAAGCTATCGGAGCAGGGTTTGTCAATGTGGGCATCTTTAAGATAGGTGGACTTCAATTCCCAGAATTCCTCAGCCATCCTGGAGAATTCTGGTGATTGAAGTCCACAGATCTTGATGTTACTAAGGTTAAAAAAAAATGCTACACTGGAATAGTGTTTCTTCAATGGTCTACTCTTAGGACCTCTGCCTAAACCATTTAAACAATTCCGGAGAACCCCAAGAGAACTGTTGTTGGTACGGGTTACATCTGGCAGTATATACCAATATATACCACCGTGAGCTACGGTGGCACAGTGGTTAGAGTGCAGTACTGAAGGTTACTTCCGCTGACTGCCTGCTACCTGCAATTTGGCAGTTCGAATCTCACCAGTTCAAGGTTGATTCAGCCTTCCATCCTTCTGAGATGGGTAAAATGAGGACCCAGATTGTTGGGGGCAAGAGGCTGACTCTGTAAACTGCTTAGAGAGGACTGGAAAGCACCGTAAAGCAATATATATGTCTAAGTGCTCTTCCTTCCTTCCTTCCTTCCTTCCTTCCTTCCTTCCTTCCTTCCTTCCTTCCTTCCTTCCTTCCTTCCTTCCTTCCTTCCTTCCTTCCTTCCTTCTTTCCTTCCTTCCATTGTACACAGTGGTTAAAATGCAGCATTGCAGGCTAACTCTGCTGATTGCCAGCAGTTCGATCCTGACTGTCTCAAGGTTGACTCAGCCGTCCATTCTTCCAAGGTGGATAAAATGAGGACCCAGATTGTTGGGGCCAAGAGGCTGACTCTATAAACTGCTTAGAGAGGGCTGTAAAGCACTGTCAAGCGGTATATAAGTCTTAGTGACATTGCTATATATCTATGTCTCTCTCTCTCTATGTTTCTCTCTCTCTCTCCATGGCTGTCTCTCTGTCTATCATCTATCCATCCATCTGAATTCAGTATTGCAGACTAATTCTGGAGAACCCCAAGAGAACTGTTGTTGGTACGGGTTAATTCTGCCCACAGCCTGCAATTCGATCCTGACTGGCTCAAGGTTGACTCAGCCTTCCCTCCTTCCGAGGTGAGTAAAATGAGGACCCAGATTGTTGGGGGCAACAGGTTGACTCTGTAAACTGCTTAGAGAGGGGCTATAAAGCACTGTGAGGAGGAGGAGGAGGAGAAGGAGAAGGAGAAGGAGAAGAAGTAGAAGAGGAAGAGGAAGTGGAAGAGGAAGAGGAAGAGGAAGAAGAAAACCAGAGAAGAAAGAAAGAAAATTGTGCATTTCCTGAACAGCCTCATCATCTTGTGATTCAGCCGGTGAAGAATCCGTTGCAGATAATCAGCTCCCAAGAGTCGTTTAACGGGCATCCTTGTTAAAAAGCTGCAGACCAGCTTTGGAGGAGATGATTGCCAATAAAGACATGGCAAGCTGTGAGCAAGCACGGCACAAAGCGACAATTCTTGAAACGGAGGAAGAAGAAAAATGAGTGGGGAATGTTTTGTGACTGCCAGGATGGGAAAAGAAAGCCACTGCCTGCCCAAGACATTGGGTCAAATGTCCCACTAGGTTACACAGCAAAAGAAACTCCTGGAAAATATATACATATACATATACATATACATATACATATACATATACATATACATATACATATACATATACATATACATATACATATACATATACATATACATATTTCTTCAGCCGGGTATTTTCCTACATAAACCAAGTTTTTAGCCATAGCTCAGTGAAATCACATCCACTATCCTAGCCTTCTTCAGACAGCAAGCCAGCATTTTGCTGCCTATTGGGAGACTAATATAGATCTATTTTGGACTATTTCACTACAAAGAAGAGGAGGGAAGGTCAAATTATTCTCCAGAGCCCGATAGGGTAGGACAAGAAACAAAATGTAACTTGTCTTTTTGTGTACACTGAGAGCATATGCACCAGAGACAAATTCCTTGTGTGTCCAATCACACTTGGCCAATAAAGAATTTCTATTCTATTCTATTCTATTCTATTCTATTCTATTCTATTCTATTCTATTCTATTCTATTCTATTCTATTCTATTCTATTCTATTCTATTCTATTCCATTCCATTCCATTCCATTCCATTCCATCCTATACTCTACTCTACTCTACTCTACTCTACTCTACTCTACTCTACTCTACTCTACTCTACTCTACATTCCCTATTCTATTCTATTCTATTCTATTCTATTCTATTCTATTCTATTCTATTCTATTCTATTCTATTCTATTCTATTCTATTCTATTCTAGGGTTTTTTGTTGTTTTTTTGCAGTCATGACAATGGACATTTTAGTTAGCTTGGAATTATTCACATCCACACTCCATTTTTTTTAAAATAAAGCTTTTGATCACTTATTGCACTGCTGATGCCAGCCATCAATTTAATTTTCTGCAACCCAGCATTTCTGTAAAAGCGATTGTCTCTTTAAAAAAAATACAAAATAGTGTTTCCCCATAACAGGATGGGCCATTAGTTGTCCTCATCTGCTTTTAAAGGAATGGTTAATTACCCATATATTTCTTCCTTTTTTAAAAAAAATGCACTCCCATTTATCACAGGGGCCATTTCCCCCATCCCTCCTTGCAAAATAATTTAAGCATCTCCAAGACAAGAAGCAAAATGGTGAAGTTCGTGATTTATTTCCTTCTATTAATAAACTGATGAGGAAATAACTATCAACTTGGTTGGAACAAGTAGTCAATTGTTGGCTCTTGCGCAGGGAACGCATCATGCCACATAAATAGCTTCCTTCCTCTTTCCGGAAAGGAATATCACCACAAAGTCTTGGCAAGCCCAAATTTCTCTTTTCAAAATTGTACCCAGTTACATTGCCCCACATTCAAAAGAGCCACAAAAACCCTGGACCATTGGCAGGCGAGTTTGTGTGTGAATGTGTGTCTATAGCCACATCATCTATATTGAAGCATCTAATTTATATCTATATATTGATAGCTAGCTAGACGAGCTAGCTAGCTAGCTAGATGATAG
The DNA here is from genome assembly GCA_038048745.1 of Coluber constrictor foxii. Classification (NCBI taxonomy): domain Eukaryota; kingdom Metazoa; phylum Chordata; class Lepidosauria; order Squamata; family Colubridae; genus Coluber; species Coluber constrictor. Next base: position 30,488,411 of record CM075968.1, read on the forward strand.
ATATAGATGGATAGATGGATAGATGGATAGATGGATAGATGGATAGATGGATAGATGGATAGATGGATAGATGGATAGACGGATAGATAGATAGATAGATAGATAGATAGATAGATAGATAGATAGATAGATAGATAGATAGATTAGATAGATAGAGATAATATGAATATAGATTATAAAGAAGACTAGATAGATAATAGATGGACAGGCAGACAGACATGATATAGATAGATGGCTGCATGGCTGCATGGATAGATAGAAATAGACAGATAGAAAGACAGATGATGGATATAGATAGATGGATAGTTGATATAGATAGAGAAAGGGAGGATATGAATATAGATTATCAAGAAGAATAGATAGATGATAGAGACAGATAGACGATAGATGAGAGATAAATAGACAGATGAAAGATATAGATGGATGGATGGATGGATAGACAGACAGAAAGATAGACATGATATAGATAGATGGATGGAGAGGAGAGATAAAAAGAAAGATGGATATAGATAGATGGATAGATGATAGATAGAGAAAGAGAGAGAGAGAGAGATAGGGGATATGAATATAGATTATCAAGAATAGATAGATGATAGAGACAGATAGGAGATAGATAGATGAGAGATGATACATAAATAGATAGATACATAGATAGATAGATGACAGATAGACATACATGATAGATATACCGTGTTTCCCCGAAAACAAGACCCTGTCTTATATTTTTTTGAACCCTGAAATAAGCATTTGGCCTTATTGCCATGCACTCAAAAACCCGATTGGCCTTATTATCAGGGGATGTCGTATTTTGGGGGAAACAGGGTAGATAGATGGATGGATGGCTAGATAGATAGATAAATAGATAGATAGAAAGACAGAGATGATGGATATAGATAGATGGATCGATGATACATAGACAGACAGACAGACAGATCCACTAGCCTTCATTCCTCACTCAAGGCATTCTTGACCTGTTTTCTTCTCCCTTGAAGGCCAGCAGGTAGAGTTGCAAGCCATTCCAACATGTCACAGTTATGCTTTGCTTGACTTCTACGCTTCGCTTTCCTATGACCTACCCAACTCTCTTTGAAGGAACCCGTGGTTCTTCTTTTACTGTATTTGGATGGCATTAGGTAGAGAGACAGATGGATGGACAGGCAGAGAGACAGACAAACTCATCAGAGTGGAATTTGGTCCTCCTGCTGCTTAGAAAGATCTCTCTTTGGTGGTCCATGACTCCGATCCGAGCACAAAAACGTGAGCATTCTCTCTTTCCAAGGAGATTCTGCTTTCTATATTAATTCTAAATTAATGCAAAATTCCCATCAGTTCTGCAAACTTGGCTGATTGTCCTTTTGCTGAAAATACCGTGTTTTCCCGAAAATAAGACCTCCCTAGATAATAAGCTCTCCCCAAAAATACTTAACTGCATGCTCAGTCGGTCCCTGCCATTTCCTCTGGTTAGGGTTAGGGAGACAGAGCTGGAAATCAGGTAAGACAGTAAGAGGAGCTCCGTCTTGCTCCTAAAATAATAAGATGTCCTTGAAAATAAGGCCAAGCACCTATTTCAGGGTTCAAAAAAAATATAAGACAGGGTCTTATTTTCAGAGAAACACGGTAGAGAAGAGGAGAAAGAGGAGAAAGAAAAAAAAATTATGGTGCAACCATAATTTTTCACCGCTATCCAAGTAGTATGTTGGAAAAAAAGGTTAATTGTCAACGCATCTCCGAAAATGAATTGCAAGTGTTTTAGGAAATGGTGGGCTTAGTCATAGTAAAGAGCAACTACGGCAGATGTCTGAGGCAGCTACCACTGGAGACCAAGAAAAAAAAAAGAAAGAAAAAAGAAAGAAAGAATGCCACGCTATAAATATTCTTTATTAGAGTTTTTATTCCTCTTGGAAGACAAGGAATTACTTTTTCTAAAATAATTGACAGGCTTACCCCTAAAGCAACATTAGAATGTCAATGCACAGAGATGGATGCAGTCAAAATAATCATTTGCTAGTTAAACATTCCATTTTGGTTTAGCAAGTAAGATATAAGTCTTGCGTTTAAATAGTCTTGAGTGCTCTTTTTTTTTTTTTAACAAAAAGGACGCTTTTATTATTTTATTTTTTCCTAAATGCTTCCCACGCGGGGGAGAACTCAAAAAGGCTAAATTTATCTCGGCGGAAGATGAACCACGATTAATACAGTTTGTAAAGGGTTCGTGGATGGTGAAAGCAGGGCTGGGGATTCGCCGAGCTTCCTGAACAGAAGGGCTTTGGGTGAAATGCGCAGAGGGTAAAAAACACATTACTTCCTGTGTAAACCAGGAAGAGCCTGGTAGCTCAGCAGACTAAAAGCATTGTGATTAACACCAGCTGTCTGCAATTACTGTAAGTTCGAATCTCACCAGGCTCAAGGTTGACTCAGCCTTCCATCCTTTCTAAGGTGGGTAAATTGAGGACCCAGTTTGTGGGGGCAATAAGCTGATTTTGTAACTATTGGAAAACTGTCATGTCACCCCCTCCAGTCCTTCTATTCATTAGATTAGACATACATGCAACTGTTCTTCATATGTCTTAGCCTCCAGCCCTCTCATCATCTTTGCTGTTCTTCTCTGCACGCTTTTCAGGATCTCAACATCTTTTCTATATCATGGTGACCAAAACTGGATGTCATATTCCAAGTGTGGTCTTACCAAGGCACTATAAAGCAATAGGAATAGCACTGAGCCTGGATAGCTCAGCAGACTAATGCATTGTAATTTAACTCCAGCTGTCTGCAATTAGTAAGTTCGAATCTCACCAGGCTCGAGGTTGACTCAGCCTTCCATCCTTTCTAAGGTAGGTCAATTGAGGACCCAGTTTGTGGGGGCAATAAGCTGACTTTGTATAAATATACAAAAGTATGAAGGCTATTGCTTAACGCATCGTAAGCCGCCCTGAGTCTTCGGAGAAGGGCGGCATAGGAGGGAGGGAAGGAAGGAAGGAAGGAAGGAAGGAAGAAAGAAAGAAAGAAAGAAAGAAAGAAAGAAAGAAAGAAAGAAAGAAAGAAAGAAAGAAAGAAAGAAAGAAAGAAGGAAGAACATTCAGCTGTCTGCAATTACGGTAAGTTCGAATCTCACCAGGCTCAAGGTTGACTCAGCCTTCCATCCTTTTTAAAGTAGGTAAATTGAAGACCCAGTTTGTGGGGGCAATAACTGACTTTATATAAATATATACAAAAGTATGAAGGCTATTGCTTAACGCATTGTAAGCCGCCCTGAGTCTCCGGAGAAGGGCGGCATATAAATCAAATTAAAAAAAAAAAAGTAATGACATCCGGGCAGGTAGACGGAGCCTTGGGCCGCCATCGCTACCGGTTCTCCGAACCACCTGCCACGATCGCTAGCGGAACGCCCGATCCGGTCCGAACCGGAAGCATTTCACCCCTGTTCTGGAGGGCTTCAGAGCACAAATGAAGAAAAATGGGACCAGAGGGAATAGCCAAAGAGAAATGGATGGCACCACATAACTTTATGAAAGGCGAGATAATCTGTGTTTTATCTCGACACATGGATGCTTTTAGAATGAAATATTTGTAAGCTCAGGGTTGAATTCAGGAGGTCCTTGATGCTCTCTGAACGTGGTTGTTTTCTTTCAGATGTTTCATGGCCCAACTAGGCAACATCATCAGTGCTGGAAGGGAGCGGGGTATGTGGGGAGGAGGAGGAGGAGGAGGACGAGAAGGACGACTGTGGAGTCATTGGTGCTCTCTGAATGTGGTTGTTTCCTTTCAAATGTTTCATAGCCCAACTAGGTAACGTTATCAGTGCTAGAGGGGATTAGGGTTGTGGAAAAGTTGTGTTCTGTCCCCGCTCCCCAGGAATACACCCAATTCAGACAGTCGGAGGTTAAAATAAGCTGGCAGGCAACCAAGTAGTCTGATAAGAAGCTTGGCAGCAATCCCAGGAGCTGCGTGCCAAAACCTTTATTAACGTAACAGAAAAATACACACCACAAGTGTCCAGAATAGCCAAAGCTGAGATGCAGAAATATTTGTTTTTGTTCGTCACAAAAGTGCAGGCTGACTCACTCTCTTTTATAGGCTGTGGGGTGTGGTCCAGTGAGTCAGCTAATCACGAGCACGCCGTGCCTTCTGTTGGGCACGTTTCTCCCTGCGTCGCTGGCAAGGATCCAGCCAGCACTTATCTCTCTCATCGCTGTCCACCTGTGGCTGCGGGGATGTACTTCGCTCTGGGCCTATCTCTTGCCCTTCAGTGTGCTCCAGGGGCATTGCCAGAGAAGAGGATCCTGGAGAGGGAGGTCTTGCCAATTCCTCCCTTTCACTCTCGGAGTCCTCTCCTGACGATGACACAGACTCAGGCAACGGAGCCACAACAGGTTGTGTTATTGCTGCTGCTGCAACAGTGGTGGTGGTGAAGGAGGAAGAGGAGGAGGAGGACGGCGACTATGAGGTCCTTGGTACTCTCTGAGCTTAGTTGTTTTCTTGCAGACATTTCAAGACCCAGCAAGGTAACAACATGAATTTTAGAAGGGAAAGGGGTTTGGAACTGATGATGTTATCTAGCTGGGTAATGAAACGTCTGCCAAAAAAAAAAAAAAACCCTCAACAACAACCAAGCTCAGAGAATACCAAGGACCTCACAGGTTCTCCTTTCTCTAAGTGGCAGATTCTGGGTGATGTAAGGGCCAAATTATTGGCCTGCCACATTTGTTAAACCCAAAGACGTTGTCCTTTTGCTTGCTGACATAAAATCCAGTCCAATTGATTTTGATCAATTGAATTGGGAAGAAAGTTTGGGTAAGCATATCATTTCATGGTAGGCTGCAAACAGTCTATGGCATTTGATACTCTGGTTAAGAGGGCCCTTTGAATCTCTTCTGCAGATCCCCTATAGTCTAGAGCAGGGGTCTTGCAACCTTAAACACTCAAAGAGCCATTTGGACCCGTTTCCCACAGAAAAGAAAACACCGGGAGCCACAAAACCTTTCCCGTGCCTGACTATTTCTTGAGTGGCCGCAGAAGTAGCATATGCAGTTGAATTAAACATTCTCTTTTCTTCTGAAACTTTTCTTTTCTTGGATTTATCCATGGTTGGCCTACCGGAGGTTGAAAAGCTCAATAAATTGTGTGCTGGCGGGTGTGGCAGTTGTGATGCATATTTTGAGTGACAGGGAGCTGCAGCAGACGGGTGAAAGAGCCACATGCGGCTCCAAAGCCGCAGATTGCTGACCTCTGGTCTAGAGATTCCCTAGGTCAGAGTTGTCAAACTCAAGGCTTGTGGGCCAAATCTGGCCCATGGGGTGCTTAGATCTGGCTCGCAAGGCCACCCTGCAAACAGTGAAGGACCAGCCTGTGATGCCTCTGCAATGAAAACAGACCCTGTTTTCTGCTGGGACAGCCTCCTGCAGCCCTCTACCAGTGAAAATGAAGCTCGGGGTGGGGGGGAGTCACGTGCAGGTCCGATGAGTTCTATTTTCACTGGCAGAGGGCTGTAGGAGGCCGTCCTGGCCAAAAACAGGTCCCCGGGGTCACGTGTGCCCCCCTCCCCCAAGCTCCATTTTCACTGGTAGAGGGCTGCAGGAGGCCATCGTGGCCAAAAATGAGGTCCCAGGGGTCGCAAACGCCCCCCAGCTCCATTTTCACTGGAAGAGGGCTACAGGAGGCTGTCCCAGCTGAAAATGGGGTCCCAAAGGCCACGCACAGCCCCACCCAAACTTCATTTTTTTTGCAGAGGGCTGCAGGAGGCTGTCCTAGCCAAAAACGGAATCCCGGGTGGTGCACACAGCTCCCCGAGCTCCATTTTCACTGCCAGAGGGCTGCGGGAGGCTGTCCTGGCCTAAAATGGGGTCCGGGGTGGGGCACACACTGCCCCCTGAGCTCTATTTTCACTGGCAGAGAGCCATGCCCGCCTCAGCCTGGCCATGCCCTCACCCAGCCCCTCCGAAGTCAAACACAACCCTGATACAGCCCTCAATGAAATCGAGTTCGACACCCTGCCTTAGGTGATCTGGAGAAGCTTATAATCCATCCTATTCCTTTGATTTAGCCCTCTATGAAAAGACGGTTTAACCAGCTTTCCTTATGAGACTAAAGCTTATTCGTCACTATTTTTTGGATTAATACAAGATGAAAAGTAAATCACAACAAAAAGCTGTTTGGGATATGTAAGATTTAACCGTGTAAAATTCTGCTCTGTTTTATCAACTGTTATCTTTATCTCTTGGGTCTCACTCAAGGCTTTCTTTAAGACTCCAGGAGGGCAAAAATGGCCTCCCCAGGCTCCGGAGGCTGGAAACCGGCCACACCATCCCAAATTATATAGCTATAGACTCAGTTTAGTTTCTCAGTCATCCTGGATGACCAGGTCATGGAGAACCATGGACCAAAGCACCTTTGGGACAACCATGACCTAAATGACTGAGAATATAAATCCTTCCATTCCTCACCATCCTCTCAGAACTGAAGAAGCTTCCAGGATGAGAAGTGAAACATCTTCAAAAGAAAAAAACAACAACAAGAAAGTCCAGTTGCCTCCTGAAAAAGCACCTTTGAGGGATCCATGGCCTGGATGACTAAGAATCTCTACAAATGTTTAACTGTACAATTTGGGATGAACACCCCTTGAATGGTGTGGGAGTAGGAATGGATTTCCAGAGGAAAAATTGCAGATTAAGGAACAATTTGCACCACTCAGATGACCCTGAGGATACAGATAAACCTCCAAGTGCTTCGAGGACCCTCTCAAAGGATGCAAATGACCAGCTGTCTGCAAGGAGTATAAATCCTTCCATTCCCCACCATCCAATCAGAGCTGAAGAAGCTCCTTGGATGAGAAGTAAAACCTCTTCAAAAGAAAAAAACAAGATAGTCCAGTTGCCTCTTGAAAGAAAAGCATCTTTCAGAAAACCAAAGAGCCCATTTCTTAAAGCTTTGGAGAGGAACCTGGACCAAAACAGGCCCAATAGAATCCATTGTTCCTCCTTCTCCTTCTCTCATAATTAATCACCTTTCCAGTTAGTACTAGATTACAGGTTTGATTTTGCTCTCAGGGTTCCTTCCCTGTTTGATCTTAATTACAATTGGATCGAACGCCCTGCCTTTCCCCTAATTGCTATTATTTGGGTCAATATTTCAGAGGGTGTGAGCAATAGACTTAACTACTTAAAAGCCTTCTCTAACTCATTTGCAAGGTAATTAACTAGCCACTGGTCAATACTGTGTAACCTTTGATTTTTTTTCTCTCTTGGTATCATCTGAAAGTTGCACATTTGGAGAGAACGATCCATCAGGGTGAAAAGCTAAAGGAGAAGTTGAGAAGCAGGTAGAAAATACAACCGGCTCATTCTCCAGCCAAGCATTGCTCAATGGCTGGGGAATTTGAGAATATCCCGTGAGTGCTGTCACAAAATGGTTTCCCCTGATGGGCATAGCCCATCAATTAGCCAGTTGGTAAGGCTGGATGCCACTGCCCCCAGCTCCATTCAGATTAACAGAGTTGGAAGCAGTGGTGAAATTCAGATATTTTTACTACTGGTTCTGTGGGCGTGGCTTGGTGGGCGTGGCTTGGTGGGTGTGGCAGTGGAAGGATACGGCAAAATCTCCATTCCCACGCCACTCCTGGGGGAAGGATATTGCAAAATCTCCATTCCCTCCCCACTCTGGGACCAGCCAAAGGTGGTATTTGCCAGTTCTCTGAACTACTCAAAATTTCTGCTACCGGTTCTCCAGAACCTGTCAGAACCTGCTGGATTTCACCCCTGGTTGGAAGGGACTTTACAGGTCATCTGGTCCAACCCTCCACCTAAACAGGAGACCCTACACCATTTCTGACAAATGGCAGTCCAGTCTCTTCTTGAAAGCCTCCAGTGATGAAGCTCTCACAACTTCCGAAGGCAACTTCTGTTCCATGGGTTGATTGTTCTCACTGTTAGAAAATTCCTCCTTATCTCCTTGATCAGTTTCCATCCATTATTCCTTGTCTGGCCTTCAGGTGCTTTGGAAAATAGCCTGACCCCCCTCCTCCTCTCTGTGGCAGCCCCTCAAGTATTGGAAGACTGCTCTCATGTCTCCCCTGGTCCTTCTCTTCACTAGATTAGCCAGGCCGAGTTCCTTCAACTGTTCATCATATGTTTTAGTCTCCAGTCACCTAATCATCCTGGTTGCTCTTCTCTGCACTCTTTCTAGAGTCTCCACATCTTTAGTAGAGAGCATTCTTAATCAAGAGAATGTCCCAGATTATATTCCAGCTTTTGCAAATAAGATAGATCCTGGGTCACCACTCCAGCTATTAAATGGATCCACGATTAGACCATTGGTTTTTACAATATGTGGTGGCTTCTTTTAGTTATGGTTTTGGAAGGATACCCTGTATGTATAAGAGTTGGAAGGGGCCTTGGCGGTCTTCTAGTCCAACCCCCTGCTCAAGTAGGAGATCCTATACCATGGTTGTCTAAACTGTTCTTGAAAGCTTCCAGTGATGGAGCAGCCACAATTTGTGCAGGCAAGTTGTTCCACTGATTAATTGTTCTAACTGTCAGGAAATTCCTCCTGAGTTCTAAGTTGCTTCTCTCCTTAATTAGTTTCCATCCATTGCTTCTTGTCCTGCCCTCAGGTGCTTTGGAGAATAGCTTGACTCCCTCTTCTTTGGGGCAACCCCTGAGATATTGGAATGCCGCTATCATGTCCTTCTTTTCATCAAACTAGACACACCCAGTTCCTGCAACCGTTCTTCCTATGTTTTAGCCTCCAGTCCCCTAATCATCTTTGTTGCTCGTCTATGTTCAGAGGGTCTGATGGCCCTGTGGATACGGGCCAGAATTCCTCTCTCGAACCTCAAATGGGTTACTCTCTTTGAGATGCATAATTGAGAAAAATGAATGCTACCGTAACCTTTGAGCTGGTCAACTAATGCACAACCAAATCTGAATATTCATGAGCGAACATCAAACGCTGCTTACGAGAACCGAGTGCCCAAGTAAGAAGAGGTTCATTAGATTTAATCAAGAAAATATTTAAGCATGCAAATATGCACCCGCCCCTTCCTGCTTGCTTAATTTGCATACGTACCCATCTTGCTTTTGTCTTGATTATCTTCTCTCTCTCTCTCTTTCTCTTGCTACTTATTTTAATTTCATTTGCATCCTTTTTAGCAGTGTGTCATTTACAAGCCACTGGAGAGGAAGTGCTGAGTCCCTTTCGCCAGTATTTATGGCACATCTCCTCCAACGAAGATGCCACAGAATGTAAATTAGTCTCATCTGTCCTACTTAAGAATAGCCTGTGCCCTTTTGTATATTTTCTGCAGTTCAGCTGGTTCACCTTGGTTGAATGCATCACCCGTGATGGGTCGAGTTTCTGGAATCCAAAGGACCCCGGACAAGCTTTGGAGTACACAAGTAGTCCTCGACTTATGACCATAATGGACCTCCACATTTTCACTTCCTAAATCTTGACCGTCCTACGCCCTAGATTTAGCAAGAGCGGAATGGTGGCCCCTAGTACAGGTAGTAGAATAGAATAGAATAACAGAGTTGGAAGGGGCCTTGGAGGTCTTCTAGTCCAACCCGCTGCTTAGGCAGGAAACCCTACAGACAAGTGGTTATTCAACATCTTCTTCAAAACTTCTGGAGGCAAGTCGTTCCACTGATTAATTGTTCTCACCGTCAGGAAATTTCTCCTTAGTTCTAGGTTGCTTCTCTCCTTGATTAGTTTCCATCCGTTGCTTCTTGTCCTGCCCTCAGATGCTTTGGAGAAGAGCTTGACTCCCTCTTCTTTGGGACAGCCCCTCAAATATTGGAAGACTGCTATCATGTCACCCCTAGTCCTTCTTTTCATCAAACTAGATATACCCAATTCTAGCAACTGTTCTTTATATGCTTTAGTCAGCAGTGAAATCCACTTAACCTTCGCTACTGGTTTGGGAACAGAATCTTCTGTGCATGCACAGATGGTTAAAAAAAAATGGGACATAATGACGTCTCGGGGGTGGGGTATGTTCCCCAATATGCACCCAAACTGCTGGAAATGTGGATATGGTCAGGGCACCTTCTTTCACTTGTGGTGGACATGCCCTGAAGCGAAAAAATATTGGATCAGAATTGGGAGATGGTTACACGAAATAATTAGAGAAGAGGTAGAGCTGACACCGGAATTATTTCTCCTGGGAATAGTGAAGAAGAGACTTGGAAAGAAAAAGACCCACTTAATAATACACATAACCACAGCTGCTAGGTTGGCCTACGCTCAATACTGGAAAGAGAAAGTCCTGCCACCGGAAGAACTTATATTTAGGAAAGTACTAGAGTGCTCAGAGATGAGTAAACTAACTCATGCAATAAATAACGATGAAAACTCTGATTAGTATACTGTGTGGGAAAGGTGGTACGAATGGATGAACGATAAAATCAAAACAGGAGTAAAAGGTGCGTTAAATAAACAATAACAAACAGCATAAGTGACACCAGGTAAATATTATGTATATATATAAACACTGTATATCCAATGTTAATAGAAATGTAAATTTTTGTATGTATAAAAACTTAATAAAATATATTTTAAAAAAAAAAGAACCAGGGGTGGAGGGACAGGGACGATTTCACTGCTGGTTTTAGCCTCCAGTCCCCTAATTATCTTGGTTGCTCTTCTCTGCACTCTTTCTAGAGTCTCAACATCTTCTTCTTAGTCCTCGACTTACAACCACAATGGAGCCCCAAATTTTTGTTGCTAAACAACACAGTCATTCAGTGAGTTTTGTCCCATTTTAGGATCTTTCTTGCCATGGATTTTAAAGGAATCACTGCAGTCGTTAAGCTAGCAACACGGTTCTTAAGTGATTCTGGCTTCCCCATTGAGTTTGCTTGTCGGAAGGTCGCATAAAAAGGGGAATAAATATTTTTGCTTTGAGGAATAAATCTCCTTTCTTACAGTATGTTTATGATTTGTCCTCGAGCACACATAATGATATGACTATCATTATGTGTTGTACCTTAATGATTCTTGATGAATGTATCTTTTTATGTACACTGAGAGCATATACACCAACGACAAATTCCTTGTGTCCAATCACACTTGGCCAATAAAGAATTCTATTCTATTCTATTCTATTCTATTCTATTCTATTCTATTCTATTCTATTCTATTCTATTCTATTCTATTCTATTCTATTCTAATCTATTCTATTCTATTCTATTCTATTCTATTCTATTCTATTCTATTCTATTCTATTCTATTCTATTCTATTCTATTCTATTCTATTCTACCCTACCCTACCCTACCCTACCCTACCCTACCCTACCCTACCCTACTCTACTCTACTCTACTCTACTCTATTCTTCTACTCTACTCTGCTCTGCTCTACTCTGCTCTACTCTACTCTACTCTACTCTACTCTACTCTACTCTACTCTACTCTACTCTATTCTATTCTTCTACTCTGCTCTGCTCTGCTCTGCTCTGCTCTGCTCTGCTCTGCTCTGCTCTGCTCTGCTCTGCTCTGCTCTATTCTATTCTATTCTATTCTATTCTATTCTATTTCCACCTTGCCCCAAGCTTCATGAACGTCGGTCCCTGAGAAAGCCACACAAACATAATTTTTATATCGATGGGAAAGACAGACCTGATTGCTAGCCCACTGCCAACCTGGCAAGGGATAATGGAAGTTGTAGTCCTGCACATTTAATCTGGAAGGCAGCTAGGGTTCCAGCTGGACTTGGCAAAGGGGGGTATTTTCATGGGTTTTAATTTGGAATAAATCCACCCAAAGCCGAGAGCTGACTAACTTTGATAACGAAGCCAAAAGACAGCGCAAGGCACAGAATTATTAAAAAAAAAAAGAAGCTGTTCCAGGAATCAGCAGGGTGTGAAGACCACGTGACGGGAAGGTGGGATGGAGGAAGGGGAAGAGATGGGGCTTCTGATCGTCCTTAGTTCCCCCTCCCTGCAGTTTGATGAATATAATTTCCCATGGAGTCTTCTGAGGATTATTCCGTAGGTAGCTCAGAGCTCTTTGCCGAGTGAATTGGCTTTTTTTTTGTGTTAAAAAACAAAAATGTTTTCAATGAGGGCAAGATGGTGGAATCTGACAGCCAGAAGGCCTTGGGGGAATTGAGCAAGCTCTATTATGCTTTGCCAGGTGGGAGGCCGAGTTCAGAAGAAAGGTTCACAAGACCCCTTTCCATGGCCTGTGTTTCTTGTTCCCAGCAAGCCTGCTACTCCAGGGTCAAAACAGAATGTTTCGAATCCGCCGAGCACACAAAAGAGCCCCTTGAATCTATGGGCGATGATCACGGCCAGATTATGATGGCTTCTGCTTAATTGGACTTGCATCTATGGCAACTGAGAACGTGGAAACGGAGAGGAAAGGCAGGCACCCGAAGAGAGAATTGGACAGGTGCCAGGCTCAAGAGGAAGAGGAGGAGGAGGAGGGGAAGGGGAAGGGGAAGAGGAAAAGGAAGAAGAAGAAAAAAAGGAAGAAGAAGATGAAAAAGAAGAGGAGGAGGAGGAGGAGAAGAAGAAAAAAGAAGGAGAAGAAGAAAAGGAGAAGAAGAAGAGGAGGAAGAGGAAGAAGAAAAGAGGAAGAAGATGAAAAGAAGGAGAAGGAGAAGAAGGAGGAGGTGGTGGTGGTGGAGGAGGAGGAGGAGAAGAAAGGGGTAGAGGAAGAGGAGGCGGAAAAGAAGAAGAAGAAAGGGGAAGAGGAAGAGGAGGAGGAGAAAAAAGAAGAGGGGGAGGAGGAAGAGAAGGAGGAGGAGAAGGAAAGAGGAGTAGGAGAGAAGGGCAAGAAGAAGGAGGAGGAGAGAAGGGGAAAGGCAAGAAGGAGAAGGAGAAGCAAATGAAGCAGCAGTGGCATCAAAGGAAGGAGAAGAAGAAGAAGAAGAAGGGTAGGAGGAAGAGGAGGCGGAGAAGGAGAAGGAGAAGGAGGAGGAGGAGGAGGAGGAGAAGGAAAAAGTAGTAGTAGTAGTAGTAGTAGTAGTAGTAGTGATGGCAGTGGGTGGCTTGGCGAACTGGTAGCAATGGTGGTGCAAGGCTCCGTCTGCCCACCCTTTTGTCATTACTTCCTTGTTTTAACCTGGTTTTAACCAGGAAGTAACCTGTTTTTTACTCTTTGCGCATGGAGAGAAAGGTTTGCGCATGTGCAGAGGGTCCGCGCATGGTGTGTGCACTTCTGAACCGGTTGGGAAGGTAAGTAGATTTCACCCCTGTGTACACTGTGCATGCGCATTCATGCAGCGCGCATTTGATGCACACCATAGCTGCGTGGGCAGTGAACTGGTGGCAACCCGTGGAGATTTCACCACTGCCTATTTCCCTTAGCTATTCAGTCTACGATTTAGCCTCTAGACCCTTCATCATCATCTTTGTTGCTTGTCTCTGCACTTTTTCTATGGTCTCAGCATCTTTTTCGTATCTCGGTGACCGGTTCCTGATGCATCATTGTCCTGATGTTGCTGTATTTACCAGTGAAGGTTACCATCTTATTTTCCCTAGCAACCTGCTCGTTCTTTTAACAGCTGAGTAATCAGCAGAAATCCAGGAGATGAATCAAACCAACCAACCAATGGGACTCACTCAAGGCACAAATGTCCAAGTTCAAATTACCCTACTTCAGACACATGGTGTGAAGGCACGTTTCTCTGGCGAAGGCTCTGATGCTGGAGGAGATGAAAGGAAAGAGAAGAAAAGGATAACTGGCCACATTTACAGATGATACTAAGCTGGCAGGAATAGCCAACACCCAAGATGATAGGCTCAAGATCCAGATGGGTCTTGACAGACTGGAACCCTGGATCCTATCTAACAAAATGAAATTCAGTGTAGGGAAGAGTAAAGTCTTACACTTAGGCAAGAGAAACCAAAAGTACACATATAGACTGGGAGAAACCAAGCTTAACAGTGGTAACTGTGAGAGGGATCTTGGAGTCTTAGTGGACAACCAGCTAAATATGAGGCAACAGTGTGCGGCGGCAGCCAAAAAAGCCAATGCAATCCTAAATTGCATTAACAGAGGGATTCAATCAAGATCAAGGGAGGTACTAATACCACTCTATGAAGCCCTAGTAAGACTAAACCTACAATCCTGCATCCAGTTTTGGTCACCACACTATTAAAAAAGATGTTGAGACTCTAGAAAGAGTGCAGAGAAGAGCAATCAAGATGATGAGTGGACTGGAGGCTAAAACATACGATGAACGGTTGCAGGAACTGGGCATGGCTAGTCTAGTGAAGAGAAGGACCGGGGAGACAGGAAAGCATCTTCCAATATTGGAGGGGCTGCCACCGAGAGGAGGAGGGGGTCAAGCTATCTCCCAAAGCACTTGAAGGCTAGACAAGGAATAATGGATGGAAACTGAACAAGGAGAGATTCAACCTGGAAATAAGGAGGAATTTTCTGACAGGGAGAACAATCAATTGATGGAACAGAAGTTGCCTTCAGAAGTTGTGAGAGCTTCATCACTGGAGGTTTTCAAGAAGAGACTGGACTGCCATCTGCACAAATGGTGTAGGGTCTCCTGCTTGGATGGGAGGGTTGGACTAGATGACCCTACAGGATCCCTTCCAACTCTTGTTAATCTGTTAAAAAACTAGCAGCAAGATGGATGGAGACAACGACAGTAGTGACGGGGCACCATTAGATGACCTGATGGACCAGATTTGGGATGGATCAACCTTGAGATGATCGCTAAAAGTCCACGCCAATTTGATGGCACAGAATCCATAGGGGTAAATGATGCATTGCCAGCCGATCGAATGTCCGATTTTGGCAGCTTTGCAAGGATTGAAATTCACCTGCAACATGGGCATTTTCATAGCAGGTTCAAATGCTTGTTTTGGCAAAATTTAAAAACACACAAAAGAAAAGGTTGACTCAGCCTTCCATCCTTTCTAAGGTAGGTAAATTGAGGACCCAGTTGTGGGGGCAATAAGCTGACTTTGTATAAATATACAAAAGTATGAAGGCTATTGCTTAAAGCATTGTAGCTGCCCTGAGTCTCCGGAGAAGGGCGGCTTAGAAATCTAATTTAAAAAAGAAGAAGGAAGGAAGGAAGGAAGGAAGGAAGGAAGAAAAAAAAGAAAGAAAGAAAGAAAGAAAGAAAGAAAGAAAGAAAGAAAGAAAGAAAGAAAGAAAGAAAGAAAGAACATTCAGCTGCTTCAATTACTGTACGTTCGAATCTTGCCAGGCTCAAGGTTGACTCAGCCTTCCATCCTTTCTAAGGTAGGTCAATTGAGGACCCAGTTTGTGGGGGCAATAAGCTGACTTTGTATAAATATACAAAAGTATGAAGGCTATTGTTTAACGCATTGTAAGCCGCCCTGAGTCTCCGGAGAAGGGTGGCATAGAAATCTAATTAAAAAAAAAAAAGAAACAGAAGACTGCAGGACCTGCTTATGAATTTCTTGTATTTCTTTTTCTTTAAAAAAAGCTCTCGCCTCTTTTCCTTCAAGACCCTCATCTTCCAAGCTGAATAAATTAAAACACAGATCAAACCCGTCACCCCAGTAAGATTTTAGCAGGCCTTTTTTAAAAAAGAAAAGAAAAGCAAGTCTTGCAATTGACTTTTTTGTAGGGATGGAGATCAGGAAATGGAGATATCAGCTGAGAAATAATTACCAGCGATATATTCCAAAGTACAAATAGTACCAAAAAGAAAAAAAATAGTACCAAAAAGAAAAAAAAGTAACAACAATACAAAGAATAATGTGGTGGCTCAGCGGCTAAGACGCTGAGCTTGTTGAGAGGTTGGCAGTTCAGCAGTTCGAATCCCTGGTGCTGCGTAACGGGGTGAGCTCCCGTGACTTGTCCCAGCTTCTGCCAACCTAGCGGTTCGAAAGCATGTAAAAAAATGCAAGTAGAAAAATAGGGACCCCCTTTGGTGGGAAGGGAACAGCGTTCCGTGCGCCTTTGGCATTGAGTCATGCCGGCCACATGACCACGGAGACGTCTTTGGACAGCGCTGGCTCTTCGGCTTTGAAACGGAGATGAGCACCGCCCCCTAGAGTCGGGAACGACTAGCACATATGTATGAGGGGAACTTTTACCTTTTATATATTCCACGTGTTATTTTACGATTGGAAAATAACAATCGAATTGGAAGAACCTGAGAGAAGAACCTGGGAGAAGAACCTGGGAGAAGAACCTGGGAGAAGAACGGTGTTCCTGGAACAGTGTGGTTTTTAAGCACCGATTCGTCAATACTCTACTACATTTAGTAGTTAAGGATGTTGAGTGTCAGAGCAAATGTGTCAGAGTTTTATTGCGTCAGGCGAAGAGCCTAATAAAATCTGTATTACTTGGCACAAGTCTGCAGAAAGCGTCTCGAAGAACAAGCCGTATTTTATTTAAGGAGCAGCAGTAAACATGGCTTTTTCTCAACCAAGTAAAGGTAGTAATAATAATAATAATTAAAAAAAAACCCCTATGTGACTGGGTATTGATTTTGTTGGCAAGGGTCGCCAAGGTTCAGCTTGAAGGTAACCGAAAGCCAGAAAACAATAATAACAAGTTTGATTGCAGGTTGAATTAAAAATTTGGGGTCTGGAGCTTGTCTTGGCTGTCTCCATGCTATTTGGAAAAAATCTGTAAAGAGATATGTCCGAAAGGGAGAAGCTGGGTTACCAGGGAGTAAAAAGCAAGTACAGGCTTGTGTTTTTTGCACTAAATAGGCAAGTCAACAGTGGGAGATGGGCCAAACATAATTATCACTGCAGGGATGGCAGAACCCTTTGTAAGATTATATATGGAACTTGGCAGGAAGAAAGGAAGGAAGGAGGGAAGGAAGGGAGGAAGAGAAGAAAGAAGGAAGGCAGGGAAGAGATGAAAGAAGGAAGGGAGGAAGGGGGAGGAAGGGAGGAAAAGGTGGAGGGAGGGAGGGGAGGAGGGAGGGAGATGGAGGGAGGGAGGGAAGGATGGAGGTGGAGGGAGGGATGAGGGAGAAAGGAAGGAAGGAAAGGAGGGAGGGAGGAAGAGGAAGGAAAAAAGAGAGGGAGGGAGGGGGAGAAAGGAAGGGAGGGAGGGAAGGAGGGAGGGAGGGGGGAGGGAGGGAGGAAGGAAGGAAGGAAAGAGGGAGGGTGGGGGAAGGAAGAAGGGAGGGGGAGGGAGGGAGGAAGGGAATGGTGGAGGGATGGAAGGAAGAAGGAAGGAAGGGAGGGAGAGGCAGGGGAGGAAGGAAGGAAGGAAAGGAGGGTGGGAGGGAGGGAGGAAGTTACAATTCGGCAAATTCTCAGCTGCCCGAACCACTCTGCTCCTTCTTTTGCAAGGGAGTGTGAAATTCTTTTCTTTTCTTAACGTTCGTCCTTGGGAGTTCCCGCCATCCTATCTGTTCTTGATTTCCTGCTGCCATCAAGAGAAGTGATGTGTCTTTGATTCAGAAATGAAGGCTGAGTAATTTTGCTTTACCACTGAGTGAAATGAGATCATCAACTCTTCTCAGGACAATCACAAGAAATCTGTTTCACAGAATGGTAATGCGAAATGCATCTTACATGAAAAAAATAAAATGCAGAGATGGGAATGAACAGGTCATTCACCTTCCTTCCTCCCTCCTTCCATTCCTCCCTTGTCCCATCTCTTTCTCCTTCCTTCCTTCCCTCCCTCCCTCCCTCCCTTTCTTCCTTGACAGGTGACAAGAATTCCACAGATTAACAGAATAACAGAGTTAGAAAGGACCTAGGTCCCGCTTCGAAGTCCAACTTAGAATCCCGGAGCTCTCTACCATTTCACATAAATGGCTATCCAATCTTTTCTTTAAAAACTTTGTTTCTACTTGGTTCTAGATTGCTTCTCTCCTTGATTTGTCTCTATCTTGCTTCTTGTCCTGCCTTCAGGTTTGGAACATAGGTTGATCCACCCCCACCCCCGTGGCAGCCCCTCCAATATTGAAAGACTGCTCTCCTGTCTTCCCTGGTCCTTCTCTTCACTAGACTAGCCAGGCCCAGTTCCTGCAACTGTTCATCGTATGTTTTAGTCTCCAGTCCCCTCATCATCCTGGCTGCTCTTCTCTGCCCTCTTTCTTGCCTTAAATATCCAGTCGTCCCCTTGGCTCAGCAGCATCGTTTCTTCTGTCCAAGGAGAAGTGGTCCTTTTCATTTATTTATCTGTTAAAGCCATCCAAATTCTGGATTCCCCACATGGTAGATCAGACATTAAGTCAACGGGAGGAGAACGCTGGGCTAGATTTTTAGGAGATTTTTATTTCCTGGTGAGGAAATCCATTTTTTAAAAAAACAAACTAAATTGCACTGCAGTAGAAGGCTGAGGGTGATCGATTTAGCATCGAGTTAATTGAATCACAATCTGTCTTTGACCATTCCAGTCAGGGCCGACTCTTTCCAGGCATGGTCTCCAATGAGAAAAGCCATTTATAAAGCAAACAAATCAGTAGTCTGAAACTACCCAGCTTTCAGGAAGATATCTAGAAGAAGAAGGTATTATTAAAACATAAGCTTGCACCAAAGCTCGGAGGTGATCTATGCATTCCAAGATATGATTATCTCGGCCCAGGACTTCTGAGCTGGCTGTTCACCTAGCTGGACCCCTTAATTAAAATTCTAAAGAGCAAAGAGCTTGGCAGAGATGGGAATTTGTGTGTGTGTGTGTGTGTGTGTGTGTGTGTGTGTGTGTCTCCTTTGGCTTTCCTGATGGGCAAAAGGTGAATGGAGATGGAATAAATTTTGTCTAGGCACACACATTTGGTTAGATGAGTTCTCACCTCTGACATCCCCAGATGGGAAAACATCCATGAAAGAAATCTACATGCTGTTTTGCAGAGACGGGAAAAAAAAAGGGCTCACAGAAATAAAGAGGAACGGGAGCTTTGGAAATGAGGTCAACGTAGCGGGTCTTCTCCCCAAATTTCCATTTCTGGAACCTTCACGAACCTTTTATGGATCTGTAAAGTTGTCCTATAGAAGATGGGACATACAATGGCCTGCAGATCGCTCCTCTCCTTCCAGAGATGTCTTATTTGGTCTTCTCTTCAAAATACAGAAGCAGGTCATGGGTCCTTCATCATTGGAGATGTTCAAGAAGAGACGGGACACACTTGTCTGGAATGGTATAGGGTCTCCTGCTTGAGCAAGAAGTTGGACTAGAAGACCTCCAAGATCCCTTCCAACTCTGTTATTCTGTCTAATCTTTCTCCATCCACTTCATTGAACAGAGGTTTAAGGTGGTTCCTCTGGTGTGTGACGTTTTTCTGGAAATTCTGCACTTAAGACCTAGAGTAGAAATATTTTCCCACAAAGACTTCTACAGAAAATCTCTTGCTTTGGAAAGTCAAGACCCCCTTGAGAATTCTTTGGAGAACGGCAAAATCAAACTTCTGTAGATGGAGGAGCTACCCAAGTTCTAACATTCCTGAGGAGGGATGTTAGATGTTCTTCAATGTTCTTGGACTGAAACCACTGAAAATGGGCAAGTCTACTTCCCATGATCTCCAGTTCTACTTCTGAGCCCATTGGGAAGAAATTATTAACAGATAGCGTTCTTTTCAAACTTACAAAGGGATGACTTTGAGAGAATAGCAGTAGATCCTGTTAGTAATATTCCTATACTCTGTAAGCAGTGACATTACCCACAAAATTGTGCACCAAATTGTGGTGCACAATTAGCACCAAATTCTAGCAACGAGTCCTAACTAGATTCAAGTCCAAAGTGGATAGAATAAGCCATAATTAGAACCAAGAATAACAGAGTTTGAAGGGACCTTGGAGGTCTTCTAGTCCAACCCATTGCTCAAGCAGGAGACACTCTACCATTTGAGACAGATAGTTGTCCAATCTCTTCTTGAAAACCTGCATTGATGGAGGCAAGCTTCTGGAGGCAAGCCGTTCCATTGATTAATTGCTCTCACTGTCCAAAAATTCTCCTTAATTCTAACTTGGATCTCTCTTTTAGTTGACTTGCTACCACTTAGTGAATGAATTGAGTTCCTGGCACACTTAGCTCATGTCTGTTCCTTTCTAACGAACACGTGATCACTGATCTGAAGGTTTGAAAAGCATGCTTGCATGTACGACACATGTACACAAGTCCAAGTTAATTCCGGTCAGAAAATTAGGTGGACGTACAGAAAGGAGTGGATTTATTGCAAGAGATGTGCCATAGTCTCCAGAGAAGAAGACTGAATGTCAGGTGAAACAATTCCAGAAAGAGAGTTTTATATATATATAAAAGGCCTGATTGGTACACGAGCTTAGAAATACCTTTGATGGGATCCGACTGTAGGAACCAAAGCTGTCAGCCTCCGAACTAGTTCTCCTGAACTAGCATTCCACTTGCATCAAAGACATATTTTTCCATTGGGCTGGAGTTGAAGCCAACATCTTTTTTTTTTTATTTGATTTATATGCCGCCCTTCTCCGGAAACTCAGGGCGGCTTACAATGCGTTAAGCAATAGCCTTCATACTTTTGTATATTTATACAAAGTCGGCTTATTGCCCCCATAAACTGGGTCCTCAATTTACCCACCTTAGAAAGGATGGAAGGCTGAGTCGACCTTGAGCCTGGCTAGGATTGAACTCACAGAATTACAAGCAGCTGGATGTTAATTGCTGCCTGTAGGCATTAGCCCCCTACACTACTCAGGCTCTTGTGAACATCTTGTGAAGGCAACCCAGATGATGACCAGAGGCTAAAACATATGATGAACAGTTGCAAGAACTGGGCACGGCTAGTCTAGTGAAGAGAAGGACCAGGGGAGACAGGATAGCAGTCTTCCAATATTTGAGGGGCTGCCACAGAGAGGAGGAAGGGGGTCAAGCTATTTTCCAAAACACTTGAAGGCCAGACAAGGAATAATGGATGGAAACTGATCAAGGAGAGATTCAACCTGGAAATAAAGAGGAATTTCGTGACAGTGAGAACAATCAACCGATGGAACGGAAGATGCCTTCAGAAGTTGTGGGAGCTTCATCACTGGAGGCTTTCGAGAAGAGACTAGACTTCCATGTGTCAGAAGTGGGGTAGGGTTTTCTGCTTGAGTGAGGGGGTTGGACTAGATGACCTTGAAGGTCCCTTCCAACTCTGTTAATCTGTATCTGTTTCTTAAGGCTATGCCATTCACATCCGAAACCATTTCCTGCGGGAGGTGTGACGCCAACCACTCTCAAAAGCTACACAGGTATTCCCCAACTGACGATCACAAGAGAGCCCAAAATTTCTGTCACTAAGTGAGACATTAAGGTTAAGGGAGTTTTGCCCCGTCTTGCGACAGTTTCTTGCTACAATTGTTAAGTGAATTACTGCTGTTGCTCAGTTAGCAACCCGGTTGTTAAGTGACTCTGGCTCCCCCGTTGACATTGCTTGTCAGAAGGTTGCAAAAGAGGAAATCACACGACCCCGAGACCGTCGTAAATATGAGTCAGTGGCCAAGAATTTTGATCACGTGACCACAGGGATGCTGCAATGCTCGTAAGAGAGAATAAGGGCCGTCAGTCCAGTGCCGTTGTAACTTCAAACGGTCACTAAATGAACTGTTTGTAAGTCGAGGACTCCCTGCACTGAAATCTTGAGTAGCCCCACCAGACTCCTCCCAAAAGCAAATGCTGCTAGGACGAAAATCAGTACGGTCAATTCAAATTTAATGCCAGATGAATGAAATGCAGCCGATAGGATGAATCTCCCCGGGCATTGATTAATGCCCATTATTCCAACCCATTGGAAAAAAAATTACAATTTGACAGAAATGTTTGGGAAGTCCCTAAGAAGTGGCCCCTTTAAACCTGGGGTTGCAGGTAACCATTTGAACATCGCAGGTGTGATAGATCCCCCCCCGCCCCACCCCACCCAAATCAAAGCACCTCTCGCCTCCCAGCATCCCTTCGGCAGGTTGGTGTGAAGATAGAGCCGAAACGCACAATATCCGTCTTCCCGTTCCAAGAAATTGTGACGCTCTTGTGATCAGCCGGCGTCCAAGTCAACTTGCTGGAAACAGAGCGTGTATCTCGTTTTTGTGGGGGGGGGGGGTGTGGGGGTGGTGTGGGGGAAGGGCAGTGTAATTTATTTACAGGGTATTCGCTGTTGCCTTTTGGGGTGCTTTTGAAAGAGTTCATCAGACATGCTGAAGTTGTGTGTGACTTCCCAGTTCCCCAGGATAGGAAGCACAGTAATCAAGGCACATGGGTCTGTTCACCACAAAAAGAATTGTGTGCATCCAGCCAGCAATTTAAAGCTACAAAATCCACCTGGAACAGGAGCGTCTTCAGCGAGGCACAAGATCCATCCATCCTACCCAATCCATCCCAAATATGGCTACCCTCCCTGTTCTCTCCCCCACACCCCACCCACAATTCCATGAGACCCAAAGCAAAGTTTGATTCTATTGTCTATTCTCTCTCTCTCTCTCTCTCTCTTTTATCCATCAGAAAGAAACACAAGATTACTTTCTTGGTCACCCAATGACACAAGGATCGGTTGAGAGGGTGGAGGGGGTCACTTCTGATTGACATGAGGCAGGTGAGAAGGTTCACTAGATGGAACCTCCTTTAGTATCAACCCAACCAAGTCTATCAAGGAAGGAGTCCTAGATTAGTCTTCTCCTTGACATGTCAGCTTTTTCGACATCAACAAGGCCAGTCCTTTAAAAAAAAAAAAAGTAAGAATAACACCCCCAAAATTGAATTCTGGCCTTCTGCTTATAGCCATCATGGTTTCTTCATCGGAATCCTACTTAATCTACGACCATCGGAGAGATTAAGCACATGGGATTTGGAGAAGAGAAGTCCTTGTTCTTTGAAGTTTTGGAAATCAATGCCTTCCATGTTTTATCCAGTTTCTGATCATCCATTTTTGACCCGAGCATCTCTGTACTACCAATCTAAGTCCAAAGTTGGCATCTTTTGACATTTCTACTTCTAGACACCGGCCAGTATCTCGGTTGATGATGGGTCCGTTCTGTAAGGGAGGAAGGGGAAGGATTGTAAGCTCTCATCCTTTTCAAAGACAGGCAGAGAAAAGCAAAATAATACAAATCACCCCAAACCTATTGCAGGATTAAGTCTCTTTTGAAAAACCCTACCATCGATTTGGCAAAGTAGAATTCCAAAATGATATTCATAAAAATTGCAGACGATGATCTTCATTAAGAAGGTCAAATCCCAGCATTGTTAAGCAGCTGATGATATATCTGTCAACTTGCAAAGCTCTCAAGTTGCCATAGGCCAGGGTGGGGGATGGGAAATTGGCGAAACTGCACAGCAGCCAAAAACAGATGCACATTCCACGCTTATCTCTCTCAAGGCTCTATCCCAGGGATACCTACAGTAGCCAGAGGGAAGTGACCTCTACAACCGGAGAAATTGCTTTGATGGCAAATGTGATTGATGACACACCCTGGAGGAGGGGGGAAACAGGGTCATAATTGGAGCGTAAATTACGTAGGGTCAGAGCTGGCTTCACTTGGAAACGTGGCGACATAAAGCTCCTAATAAATGACTGGATTTCTTTTGAAGCTTGGCTCGAGAGTCATAATTTAATTAGGGCATCCCTTGGAATCCTGACAATATCTATCTTAGATCTTTGCCTGGCCTCGGTTCTTTGACCTGCACAGTTTTATTATAGGCCTTCAGCTGATATCAAACTGAGGGAAGGATTGTGCAAAATTTTATAAAGAGGATACACCTAACAAGTCAGCACTGATCCAAAAATTGTCTGTAAAGTGAGCTCAAAAATTAGAGGAGCCATCACAGTAGGACAAGATAGGGACCTCCGGTTGGCTTTAGCAGGGAAGTGATCCATATGACCATTGAATGTCTTATAACATGATCAGGTCAGAACCTTAAATAATAGACTAGTCCTAACTAATTCAAAGGGACACGGTGGCTTAGTGGCTAAGACACTGAGCTTGTCAATCAGAAGATCGACAGTTCAGCGGTTCGAATCCCTAGTGCCGCATAACGGGGTGAGCTCCCGTTACTTGTCCCAGCTTCTACAAACCTACCGTGTTTCCCCGAAAACAAGACCCTGTCTTATATTTTTTGAACCCCGAAATAAGCGTGTGGCCTATTTTTGGGGAGGTCTTATTATTTTGGGGCACATGGAGGAGACCAGAGGAAATGGTGGGGACCGGCTGCACATGCATTTAAATATTTTCAGAGCGGCTTTATTTTCAGGGGGGTCTTATTTTAGGGCATGCACTCAAAAGCCCGATTGGGCTTATTATCAGGGGATGTCTTATTTTCGGGAAAACAGGGTAGCAGTTCGAAAGTATGTACAAAAATGCAAGTAGAAAAATAGGGACCACCTTTGGTGGGAATGTAACAGCGTTCTATGCGCTTTTGGCATTGAGTCATGCCAGCCACATGACCACGGAGACGTCTACGAACAGTGCTGGCTCTTCAGCTTTGAAACGGAGATGAGTACCGCCCCCTAGAGTTGGGAATGACTAGCACATATGTGTGAGGAGAACCTTTACCTTTACCTTTAACTAGGTTCAAGTCCCAGGCAGAGGCAGTGAATAGAACAAGCCACAATTAAAATCTAGAATAACAGAGTTGGCAAGGATCTAATGGTCTTTAAATCCAGTCCTCTGCCTGAACAAGAGATCCTATACCATTCCAGACAAATGGATGTCCAGTTCCTTCTTGACGACCTCCAATGATGGAGCACCCACAACTTCTGAAGACAAGCCATTCCACTGAATCATTGTTTTCACTGTCAGGAAATTTCTCCTTAGTTCTAGGTTGGTTCTCTCTTTGATTAGTTTCCATCGATTTCTTCTTGTGCTGCCCACAGGTGCTTTGGAGAATAAATTGGCTCCTTCTTCCCTGTGCCAGTCCCTCAAGTATTCGAAGACTGCTACCATGTCACCCCAGTCCATCCGACTAGACAATGGGTGGGCTTCAAAAATTTTAGCAAGGAGTTCTATGCCTAGTTGCTGGGTGGGCGTGACCATGGTGGGCATCACCTAGTTGGCCTCCTGCACTATGGCTGGGGGCGTTTTTGCACTCCCCAGGCTCCAGAGGCTTTTTTTGAGCCTCCAGGAGGGCGAAAACAGCCTCCCCAGGCTCGAGAGGCCCTCTGGAGGCTAGAAACGGGCCCATTTCTGGCCTTCCTGAACTTCCAGTAGCTCCATATTTTGTCATGTCTAAGCCTCTGCGTATGCCCTGGACTTACCTGCTGATCTGTCCCCCCCCTTCAGAGACCCACAAAAACACAGCCAGCCGAGGGTTAATAATCACTTGGCAAACTCCGCAGTTCTTATCTCAACCTTGGCAGCGATATGCACACCGTCTGCCAAGGACTTTATTGGTTTACACAAACAAGAAAATCTCCTACGTAGCTTTGCCGTTCATCTAGCTTCCAAGCCTACGAGGTTGCTCCGTTTGTTTAGCTTTGTTCGTCACGAACTTCGTAACCCACCGTACTGTCTTATATACATATGCTTCTGGGTGTGGTCCAGTGAGTCATTGATCCCATGACTCCAATCCAATGACTCAGGATTTCCTCATACGCCTCAGCTGCAGTACCCTTTTCTCTCGCCTTCTTTGGCGTGCGTCCAGGAATGACGTCTCTCCCTCACTCTCATCTGAGACACCTGTTTCCCCACTACTTGGCTCTCTTTCAGCTGGCACCTGAGCCGGTGCCAGAGGGGGAGGGCTGGGAGATCTGGCTGGCTCCTCTTCCTCCTGCTCAGAGCTGCCTTCCTCCAAAGGGATAGGCTCAGAGGACGGGGCCACAACACCTGCATCCAAAATGGGCCGCATGGGGACTCCTGAGAGGGGCGGGATGGGGTGGGCGGGGCCAGCCAGGAGTGGAATTTGGGGGTTCTCCGAACTGCACACAATCTTAGCTACAGGTTCTCCCTAACCCCTGGGAATCCCCAGCAGCCTACCCCGGACTGGACATATTCAATTCTAGCAATCATTCGTCATAGGGTTTAGCCTGTTTATTTACTTCTAAATCAATAGTGAAATCCAATTTTTTTTACTACCGGTTCTGTGGGCGTGGTGTGGTGTGGCTTGGTGGGCGTGGCAGGGGAAGGATACTGCAAAATCTCCATTCCCACCCCACTCTGGGGCCAGCCAGAAGTGGCATTTGCCGGTTCTCCGAACTGCTCAAAATTTCCGCTACCAGTTCTCCAGAACCTGCTGGATTTCACCCCTGTTCTAAATATATTTAGAGATACATTTAACTGTGTCATTCTTAGCAAGGATCATGATTCCAGGCCTCTGAACTCTCAAATTTGCAGCCAGACCTGAATAGGACTTCAATTGCTACTAGATGGAGCGAGGAAGGGAACATCCTCCTATCTCAGATGAAAATGGGAAAGGAAGAAAAAAAAAGCAGCAAAATATGGAAATTACACGCTGTAGGATTTAGAAGGGAAAGAAAAATCGGTGTGCTGGGATGACTCTGCTGACTGTTACAATGGAGAAGGAGATAGCTAGAATATTGGATTTTCCAAAAAAGGAGAACGTGGAGACCTGGCTACGATGTTACTTGCTGGTGTGGAGAAGAATTTAAATGCCTGGCTTTGTGTGTCCCAAAATGTGAACAAGAGGAAAAGGCTGCCTCAAAGAGGTGAGTGAAAAAAAGACAAGCGAGGGAAGAGTTAAATATGCAGCTTTCTCCTTCAAAACACAGAATCTTCTGTTAGGGACTGGCATTGCCTGGAGGCACCAAGAGAAGAGTAAAAAAAAATGTAATCAAAATGACTGATTGCTTTATTTCCTTAAATGGAAAATCAAATTGTTTGAGATTCTTCATAATAATAGGAACCAGCTGGAGAATATTTCTACGTGTGAGTGTGTGTCCCTTTTCATGTATGTTTCCCTTTCCTGGTACCCTCCATGCTGGCTAGAGATGTAAGTCCAATTTCATTTCAGCCTCCATTTCAGCTCCTAGAATTCCATCAAACATATAATCCTCACCTCTCAGAATTCTAGAACTCCCAGAATCTCAGCTTCCAGAATTCGAGAACTCCCAGAATCCTCAACTCCCAGAATTCAAGAACTCCCAGAATCCTCAGCTCCCAGAATTCCAGAAAACTCCCAGAATCTCAGCTCCCAGAATTCGAGAACTCCCAGAATTCCAGAAAACTCCCAGAACCCTCAGCTCCCAGAATTTGAGAACTCCCAGAATCTCAGCTCTCAGAATTTGAGGACTCCCAGAACCCTCAGCTCCCAGAATTTGAGAACTTCCAGAATCTGCAACTCCCAGAATTCAAGAACTCTCAGAATCCTCAGCTCCCAGAATTCGAGAACTTCCAGAATTCCAGAAAACTCCCAGAATCCTCAGCTCCCAGAATTCGAGAACTCCCAGAATCCTCAGCTCCCAGAATTCGAGAACTCCCAGAATCTTCAACTCCCAGAATTCAAGAACTCCCAGAATCCTCAGCTCCCAGAATTCCAGAAAACTCCCAGAATCCTCAGCTCCCAGAATTCGAGAACTCCCAGAATCCTCAACTCCCAGAATTCAAGAACTCCCAGAATCCTCAGCTCCCAGAATTCGAGAACTTCCAGAATTCCAGAAAATTCCCAGAATCCTCAGCTCCCAGAATTCGAGAACTCCCAGAATCCTCAACTCCCAGAATTCAAGAACTCCCAGAATCCTCAACTCCCAGAATTCGAGAACTTCCAGAATTCCAGAAAATTCCCAGAATCCTCAGCTCCCAGAATTTGAGAACTCCCAGAATCCTCAGCTCCCAGAATTCGTGAACTCCCAGAATCCTCAACTCCCAGAATTCCAGAACTCCCAGAATCCTCAGCTCCCAGAATTCCAGAAAACTCCCAGAATCCTCAGCTCCCAGAATTTGAGAACTCCCAGAATCCTCAGCTCCCAGAATTCCAGAAAACTCCCAGAATCCTCAGCTCCCAGAACTCTAGAACTCCCAGAATCCTCAGCTCCCAGAATTCAAGAACTCTCAGAATCCTCAACATTGATTCAGCTCCCAGAATCCCA
The DNA here is from genome assembly GCA_038048745.1 of Coluber constrictor foxii. NCBI lineage: Eukaryota > Metazoa > Chordata > Lepidosauria > Squamata > Colubridae > Coluber > Coluber constrictor. The sequence goes on from CM075968.1 coordinate 30,516,297, forward strand.
TGGAATTTCCAGGGTTCTCAACTCCCGTGGTGGTTGAGAGTTGTAGGAGCAGGAATCTCAATACATTTGGAAGGCAATAAGTTGGCAATGACTTGGGAAGTGTAATACTTGAACAGAATAAAAATTCTCGTTCAGTTCCTCACATAGCTGTGGGGCCCTTGGTGCTCTCTGAGCTTGGTGGTTTTCTTCCAGACGTTTCATCACCCAATTAGGTAACGTCATCAGTGCTAGAAGAGAGTGAGGACAAAGTGATAGCACTGAAGACGTTACCAAGTTGGGTCATGAAACTTCTGCAAAACAAAAAGCAAAAAAGCAGCTGAGAGAGCACCAAGGAGCCTACAGTTCTCCTCCCCCTACATTTTTCTCCTCCTTACCCCCCACTCCTCCTCCATTTTGCAAACTCCACTCTCTTTTAGCACTGATGATGTTGCCTAGTTGGGTTATGAAATGTCTATAAGAAAACCACCAAGCTCAGGGAGCACCAAGGACCCCACGGTTCATCCTTCAGCTACAAATATTCTCTTCTATCTCATATCTGTATATTCCGACCTGCCTGTCATACCTGTGTGAAGTCCCAGAGTCGCTGGGTTGGTCTCAGCGTATCTTCGCATTTCTTCAGTGCTGGGGTCCTTCCTTTCCCATCATCTATGAGACATTTTGAGTCGGGTAGGAAGGCTGTGGATCCCAAGGGGCCCAGTTGCAACAATCCTTCGGTGCTGTAACGGACGAGCTGAGAACGAAACCAAATCAAAGGTAATAAGACCGCAGTTAAGTCCAGCACAACCGCAAATGCAACAAGAGAGCTGCTAAAAATTTAACTCTCATCTCAAATCCCTGCCTCTTTAAAATTGTTCCTCCTCACCCAAACCCATGAAGTCTTGACTTTGTGGCTAAGAGGTGGGATTCTACCAGTTCGGACTAATTTGGGTGAACTGGTAGCTCCAACAATCAGCTGGGAGTGAACCGGTTTGCCCTGACTTTCAGATGGGCCCATCCGCCTGCCTGTGCTGTTTTCTGACCTTTATCTTCTCAGCTGATTTGCATGGTAGAGCAGATTGCTGCGTGAATCAGCTGTGTTACTCCTCCAAAGAAACCAGGAAGTGAAGATTTCTTGAAAGTTCCCATCAGACGTGGGCCCACGTCTGATGGGAACTTTCAAGAAATCTTCACTTCCTGGTTTCTTCGGAGGAGTAACACAGCTGATTCACGCAGCAATCTGCTCTACCATGCAAATTGCGCGATCACCAAACTGGTTGTTAAACCTGGAAGATCCCACCACTGGACGCAGGCCTGTTTTACATCAAACGTGCCTCTAGTTTGGTTAGATGTTCCTCAAGACTTTGTGTGCCTTGCTAAACCTCCAGCCCCAAACCTAGCTTGAGAATCAGTGCTCCTTCTCCAAGGTGAGAAGACCTCTTCTTACTTAACCTCAAAAGAGCATCCAAAGGTGTTTTTTTTACCTGGGAAGACATTCCGTGGCATGGATAGAGGATCGCTTTATTGTCATCTTCTGCGCCTTGGTCCAAGCAGTAGCCGCTAGCTTTGCTGTTGCGTACCTGAAATCAAACCCAGGGTAGTTAGGTGAAAGAGAAAGGAAGGAAGGAAGGAAGGAAGGAAGGAAGGAAGGAAGGAAGGAAGGAAGGAAGGAAGGAAGGAAGGAAGGAAGGAAGGAAGGAAGGAATGGAGGGAGAGAGAGAAAGTGAAAAGAGAGAGAGAAGAGAAACGGCGTTAGGGGAAACGGTCCAACTCATTTATATATGCAAGGCAAATATTATTTATTCAAGCTATATTTTCTCAATGCCAAAATCTCCCTTAAGTTTCTCAAGTTTTCTTCCCTTGCAAAGGAAGGAAGGAAGGAAAGAAGAAAGGAAGGAAGGAAAGAAAGAAGGAAGGGAGAAAGAGCAAAAAGAAAGAAAGAAAGAAAAAGGGAGGGAGAGAGGGAGAGAGGGAGGAAGGAAGGAAGAAAAAGAGGAAGGAAAGAAGAGAGGGAGGGAGGGAGGGAGGGAGGGAGGGAGAGTAAGTCTATGAAGATTCTCAGTCATCCAGGTTATGGTTGTCCCAAAGGTGCTTTTTCAAGAGACAACTGGACATGAAAGAAAAAGAGAGGGGGGGAGAGAGAGGGGGGGGAAGGAAGGAAGAAAGAAAGGAAGAAAAAGATAGAAAGGAAGGAAGGAAGGAAGGAAGGAAGGAAGGAAGGAAGGAAGGAAGGAAGGAAGGAAGGAAGGAAGGAAAGAAGGAAGGAAGGAAGGTGCATCTAAAACATTCTTTCCGCTTTGGTAATCGATGAATTCTTTGAAGTTGGTCTGACCTTATTGCCCATGGATGGAGACTCAACCCATGTCTCTAACTCCTGAAACCATGACATTCCTCTGTCTCCTCTCTAACTAGTCCCTGCCTTCCTTCCACGGTGATAAACCAGAAATCAAAACCAAACGGTGGCAGATGGATGCATTCTTATCCCATTTCCCAGCCGAGAGTCCTTTAAATCGGCACCTTCACCGAGAGTCATAAAACCGAAGATAAATAAGGTAAAACTCTCCAGGATCAAACTCAGCTCGATGAAACGAGCATCTCAGGAGTTATGTGAATCTTCTCCTCTGAAAGACCGAGATAAAATACCGTTTCATCGCCCATCACAAATTCCGAGGTCAGGAAGCATGGAGTCCTTTCGTTCCCCGAAATGCGCTGCCAGCATTTAAAGTGGGAACAGTGTCATTTTTACGACACAGAGTGTGATTCAGCAGTGAAGCTGTGCTGGTTATTTTTTATGACCCAGGCGCTCAAAAATAAATAAATATATATATATATATATATATATAAATAGAGTATTTGGATGGATAGGAAATATATTTTTACAACCTCTCGGTATGTTTTATATCCTTCCTCGTATATTTAGTTCCTCCGTTGACAAGAGGCCAAAGACAACAAGGCTTAACGGGGAAAATAAAAATAATAACGGGGAAGATATCTTCGAAATCGGCAATTCTGGGAGACAAGCAGGGAGAAGGTGCCTGGTTATACATCACACTCCTAACCTGATTAGCAATTACAGCTGGGCAGAATAAATATTCGCCGCCGAGCCAGAAATTGTCTTGGCAATTTTTCAAAAACTGCCTTTCCCCCGTTGAAAGGAGCTTCCTTCTCTTTGTGCCTACCTGATTCTTAAGGCGCTTGAGGATGATTTCTGAATTTATGGGGCGTGTTTTTCAGCTGGGCGGGGGGGACATACTGTACTTCCCTCGATGTGACTCTACATCGCTCCGCAGCTTCACTTATTTAGAGAGCCAGTTTTGGTCTAATGGTTAAGGCACCCGGTTAGGAACCAGGAGACGGGGAGTTCTAGTCCTGCCTTAGGCATGAAAGCCAATTGGGTAACTTTGGGCCAATCAGCAGGAGATGGGGGGGGGGAGTTCTAGTGCCACCTTAGGCATGAAAGCCAGTTGGATAACTCTGGGCCAATCACCAGGAGACGGGGAGTTCTAGTCCTGCCTTAGACATGAAAGCCAGTTGGATAACTCTGGGCCAATCACCAGGAGATGGTGAGTTCTAGTCCCACCTTAGACACGAAAGCCAGCTGGATAACTCTGGGCCAATCACCAGGAGACGGGGAGTTCTAGTCCTGCCTTAGGTATGAAAGCCAGTTGGGTAACTTTGGGCCAATCACAAGGAGACGGTGAGTTCTAGTTCTGTCTTAGTCATGATAACCAGTTGGGTGACTTTGGGCCAAACACCTGGAGACTCTGAGTTCCAGTCCTGCCTTAGGCATGAAAGCCAGTTGGGTAACTTTGGACCAATCACGAGGAGATGGTGAGTTCTAGTTCTGGTTTAGGCATGAA
>CM075968.1:30520332-30562832 GCA_038048745.1 Coluber constrictor foxii
AGCACGTAGGGCGTTCCCGCTTTGCGTAATAGTCGATGTCGTTGTTGTAAGGTTTCTTGGTGCGCTCAATGTGAGCCACCCGGGAACAAGGCAGGACTTCCATGCTCCCGCCACACTGCCAGACCTGTGGGAAAAGTTAAGCCTGTTATATAACAGTGGATAAAATCGGTTGTTGAGAAGGACTGTAGCCAGTTGGAAATGCCATCAGTTACTAGGTACATATTATCATATGTGGTGGACACGCCCTGAAGCAAAGAACTATTGGAATAAAATTAAATTACGGTTAGAGGAAATAATACAACAATGTATAGACTTAAAACCAGAGCTGTTCCTATTGGGTATCTTACTAGAGAAAATTAATAAAGACAATATATATTTGATTATACATGTAATAACAGTAGCAAGGATTGTTTATGCACAGAAGTGGATAGCAGAGAATATACCTTCGGAGGGAGAAGTAATTAAGAAAATTTTGCAGAAATGAACAGATTAAATATGATGATAAAAGAAAGAGAAGATTCAGAATATTTTAAGATATAGAATCGATTTTACTATTGGTTAGAAAAGAGATGCAAATAAGCTTTAACAGAGATAGATAAAAAATGTTACAACTAGAACATTAGATGAGTGGGAAATTTTTGTAATGGACTTGGCGAGAAGGAAGATAGAAGAGAAAAGAAGAAGTTTTTGGAGATAACACATGGAAGAAATGAATGATGTACTAAATGTCTTAAAAAAATTAAAAACTTTTTTACAAAGAGAGAGAGAGAGAGAGAGAGAGAGAGAGAGAGAGAGAGAGAGAGAGAGAGAGAGAGAGAGAGAATGACTGTAGCCAAAGCAAAGGGCTGCTCTGGTTTTGAAGATGGGAATGGGCTGTGTAATTATTAAATGTCCTAGAACACAGAGCTGGAAGGGGCCTCAGAGGTGTTTAATTTTGAATGCAGAAGAGCAGGTTAGAAAGGGACCTTGGAGGTCTTCTAGTCCAACCCCCTGCCCAAGCAAGAGACTCTATGCCATTCAGGACTAATGACCATCCAATCTCTTCTTGAAAACCTCCAGTTATTTCTTGCTTGCTGCCTACTAGGGTTTTCACCATGCATCACCAGCCCCTGGTGATTTGCAGATGAGTAATGGGAGATAATGTGGGAAAATAGAGTCCATTAATCCACATGCAAAGGGATGGATTTTTAGAGGGGGGGAGGGAGGGACAGAGGGAGGGAGGGAGGAGGAAGGAAGGAAAGAAGGGAAGAGAGAGTGGGAGGGATGGTGGGAAGAGGAAAAAAAAGGAAGAGAGCAAGGGATGGAGGAGAAAGAGAAGGAAGAATGGAAGGAGGAAGAGAGAAAGGGAGGGGAAGAAGAGAAAGGAAGGAGGAAGGAGGAAGAGAGAAAGGGAGTGGGAAGAAGAGAGGAAGAAGGAAGAAGGAGGGAGGAAGCAAGGAAGGAAAAGAAAGGAAGAGAGCAAGGGAGGGAGGAGAAAGAGAAAGGAAGAATGGAAGGAGGAAGAGAGAAAGGGAGGGGGAAGAAGAGAAAGGAAGGAGGAAGGAGGAAGAGAGAAAGGGAGGGGGAAGAAGAGAGGAAGAAGGAAGAAGGAGGGAGGAAGCAAGGAAGGAAAAGAAAGGAAGAGAGCAAGGGAGGGAGGAGAAAGAGAAAGGAAGAATGGAAGGAGGAAGAGAGAAAGGGAGGGGGAAGAAGAGAAAGGAAGGAGGAAGAAACAGAGGGAGGAAGCAAGCAAGGAAAAGGAAAATAGGGAGGGAGGAGGAAGAGAGAAAAAGAAAGGAGGGTGGGAGGGAGGAAGGAAGGAAGGAAAAGGAAAATAAGGAGGGAGGAGGAAGAGAGAAAAAAGGAGGGTGAGAGGGAGGGAGGGAGGAAGCAAGGAAGGAAAAGTAAAATAGGGAGGGAGGAGGAGGAAAGAGAGGGAGAAAGGAAGCAAGGAAGCAATGATGGAAAAAGAAAGGAGGAAGGGAGGAGGAAGAGAGAAAAAGAAATGAGGATGGGAAGAAAGGAGGGAGGAAGGAGCTACTTTTATTAGATGCAAAAACATCTGGACTTTTGCAAGGTTTCAGGTTTTGCAAGTGCTATTTCCACCCTTGACCTGAGCCGGAGTTTCCCCCTCAAAGATTGGGTTCAATCCATGAGTGTCCCATGATCCGTCTGCCTCCCTGGCACCCTCAGCCCCAAAATCAAATCAAACCAAACACTCGTGCCACGGGCAACGCCACCTGCCCCCTCCTCCAAGATGAAGTGGGCAAAGGGTGAGCTTTTCCCAAGAGTCATGCTCTCCAATTGCTAAGAACGCTGAAAACCGAGAGTGTCAGTATCGATGTTAGAGAGGCCTGATGAGGTTGTTCCTTCATTAAAAAGATAAACTTGTTTCCTTTTGTTTGCAAATTAAGGCTTCACATAAATATCCTGCAGGTTTTTGTATTTTTTTTTTTAGTTCTGGTTCCTACAGCCCAGGGGAAACGGTCCAACTCATCTATATATGCAAGACAAATAGTTACTTATTCAAGCTACATTTTCTCAATGCCAAAATCTCCCTTAAGTTTCTTAAGTTTTCTTCCCTTGCAAAGAAAGGAAGGAAGGAAGGAAGGAAGGAAGGAAGGAAGGAAGGAAGGAAGGAAGGAAGGAAGGAAGGAAGGAAGGAAGGGAGAGAGAGAAAAAGAAAGGAAGGAAGGGAGAGAGAAAGAAAGAAAGGAAGGGAGGGAGGAGAGAGAAAGGAAGGAAGGAAGGGAGGGAGGAAGAGAAAGAAAGGAAGGAAGAGAGAGAAAAAAAAGGAAGGGAGAGAAAAAGAAAAAGAAAGGAAGGGAGGGAGGGAGGAGAGAGAAAGAAAGGAAGGAAGGAAGGAAGGGAGAAGAAAAGAAAGGGAGGGAGGGAGGGAGGGAGGGAAGGAGGGAGGGAGAAGCAAGCAAGCAAGCAAGCAAGCAAGCAAGCAAGCAAGCAAGCAAGAAAGAAAGAAAGAAAGAAAGAAAGAAAAAGATTTGGTTTGTCTACTTCATTCTTAAAATGCATTAAAAATTCTTTTAGATTTCTCTTTGCGGGTCTGTTTGTTTTTTAACTTCCCTGTAGTGTTGATGGTGCAAAATATCATATTTGGGCATTATATCTCTCAGTGCTCAATTTTTTAAAATTTCTGATATTTTACAGAGCTTCTCGGGCTTTCTGACCTGAAAAAGCTTTCTGAGATGATTTCCTTCCTTCCTGACCTGTTTCTTTGAGAGTTAAATGGACCGTCAGAAAATTACGGAGGGAAGATCCATCTAGTATGAAAAATTAGGTCAGTTATGTATGGGTAGTCCTTGACATATGACCTCCGTTGAGCCCAGAATTTCTATTGTTAAGTGAGTTTTGCCCCATCTTATAGCAATAGCACTTAGACTTAGATACCACTTCGTAGTGCTTTTACAGCCCTCTCTAAGCAGTTTACAGAGTCAGCTTCTTGCCCCCAACAATCTGGGTCCTCATTTGACCCACTTGGGAAGGATAGAAGGCTGAATCAACCTGAAGGGAGGGAGGGAGGGAGGGAGGGAGGGAGGAAGGAAGGAAGGAAGGAAGGAAGGAAGGAAGGAAGGAAGGGCAATAGCAATAATATACCACTTCAAAGTGCTTTTACAGCCCTCTCTAAGCAATTTACAGAGTCAGCCTCTTGCCCCCAACAATCTGGGTCCTCATTTGACCCACTTGGGAAGGATAGAAGGCTGAGTCAACTTGAAGGAAGGGAGGGAGGGAGGGAGGGAGGAAGGAAGGAAGGAAGGAAGGGAGGGAGGGAGGAAGGGAGGGAGGGAGGGAGGGAGGGAGGAAGGAAGGAAAATAGCTTTTACAGCCCTCTCTAAGCAGTTTACAGAGTTTACAGAGTCAGCCTCTTGCCCCCAACAATCTAGGTCCTCATTTTACCCACCTCAGAAGGATAGAAGGCTGAGTCAACCTTGAGCCAGTCAGTTGGCACAATTAGCCTGCAATAGTGCATTCTAACCACTGTGCGCTATGGAAGGAAGGAAGGGAAGGGGAGAAAGAGGAAGAGAACTATGGAGTCTTTGGTGCTCTCTGAGCCTGGGAACAGGCTCCCGCTGTTCTTCTGCCTCGCTGATGTCAGACTCTGGAGGCTCCAGAGACTTCAGAGGCAGCACATAACTATCAGATGGCCTTGGTCCCTCTGTGGTGTCCTTGGTGCTCTGAGCTTGGTTTGTTTCTTGCAAACGTTTCATTACCCAACTAGGCAACATCATCAATGCTAGAAGGGAGTGAGGTTTGCAAAGAGGAGGAGGAGGTCTGTTGGGGTCCTTGGTGCTCTCTGAGCTTGGTTGTTTTTTTGCAGATGTTTTATTACCCAACTAGGCAACACTTATCAGTGCTGCTGTGATCTAGCTTGTGTAACGAAACAGCTGTAAGAAAACCATCCAACTCAGCACCAAAGATCCCTCATTTTAACCCTGGAGCTACAAAGATTCTCCTTTATCAGAATTCAAACTTGGAGGGTGGGGGGTGGAAAGGCAAAAATATAAAAATTTAAAAGTTCTCCAGAAATGCCTCCACGTGTTTGTTTTTAAGTTCTGGTTAGTTTCTCGCTAACTAGGGAGAGGAGAAAAAAAAATATCACTTTGCCATTTCTGTTTTTCAGTTGAGCTTTTATATCCTTTAAAAGCATTCATTATTCGATCTGGCTATTAGCAGAAGTGATGGAGAAACGACAAAGATTTCAAAATAAGTACGCCAAGACATTCATAAAGGTTCTGAAATGGGGAAAAATTATGGCTGGGATCCATCAAGAACACTCCATCTTGAAATGTTTCGTTGCTGATCCTATTTGTACCGGGATTCTGTCTTTTTTTCCCAAAGATATATGATTCTAGAGCTGACACTAATGGATGCCGCTTTTAGTGTTTCTGCTGAATCTTTGTAAACTTTTTGGCTTTTTCTGAAGGAAGTTTACAGAGGGAGAAAAGCTGCAGTTAAGGAAGAGGGGGGAAAGGAGGAGGAGGCAAAAAAATCAAACTTCGGCCAGACTGTTTTCAGATAATCCTATATCCTTGTCTGACAGCTTTATTAAGAGGAGGGGAGGGGGAGGAGAAGGAGAAGGAGAAGGAGAAGGAGAAGGAGAAGGAGAAGGAGGGAGGAGGAGGAGGAGGAGGAGGAGGAGGAGGAAGAGGAGGAGGAAGAGGAGGAGGAAGAGGAAGAGGAGGAAGAGAAGGAGAATAGAAGAATAGTAGAATAGCAGAATAACAGGAGGAGGAGAAGAAGAAGAAAAAGAAGGGAAAAAGAAGAAACAGAGGAGAAGGAGAAGGAGAAGGAGAAGGAGAAGGAGAAGGAGAAGGAGAAGGAGAAGGAGAAGGAGAATAGCAGAATAGTAGAATAGCAGAATAACAGAAGGAGGAGAAGAAGAAGAAAAAGAAGGGAAAAAGAAGAAACAGAGGAGGAGGAGGAGGAGGAGGAGGAGGAGAAGGAGAAGGAGAAGGAGAATAGCAGAATAGTAGAATAGCAGAATAACAGAAGGAGGAGGAAGAGGAGGAGGAGGAGGAGGAGGAGGAGGAGGAGGAGGAGGAGGAGGAGGAGGAGGAGGAGGAGAAGAAGAAGAAGAAGAAGAAGAAGAAGAAGAAGAAGAAGAAGAAGAAGAAGAAGAAGAAGAAGAAGAAGAAGAAGAAACAGAGGAGGAGGAGGAGGAGGAGGAGGAGGAGGAGGAGGAGGAGGAGGAGGAGTCATGACTTTGAGAGGAGGCAATTTCTGGTTAACCTTATAGGAGAAAATCCCTTAATCATGGCCCACAATGAAATATTTCCGGAAGAATTTTACACTCAGCATTCTTTATCTCTTTGAGGGTTTTATGAGCAGAGAGATAAATCAGGCAAATTAATAGTCTGGCACAATGGGAGGGAGAAGAAGATAAGATTACAGGAAAAAATAAAATAGGATTTTAAAAATGACCCACATATTTTAAACGCTAATCCTACCCTAAAAAAAAAACAACAACAACAAAAAACAGTAAATCCATTTTGTGCTACTCTGACAAAGAACATCATTCCTGTGACCGGATGTGTTTAAACATTGACCTGAAAAGGATTTTTTTAAAAAAAAAATGAGATAAGGTTCTTTTTTGTAAAGACAACTAAATCTCCTGTCTTTCTGAAACAATCAATTACATTTGAAAGAGGAAAGGAAGACAGGCGTGTTATTTAAAAGCGTTCCCAAAGTACAGAAAATAGCCAGGAACAGGCATCTTTCTCTTTATACTGCTGAGCAGTAGAATTGAGAATAGAATTGAGGCAGCTTCCTAGGTGGCTCAGTGGCTAAGACGCTGAGCTTGTCGATCACAAAGATCAGCGGTTCGAATCCCATGTATAGGTCTCCTGTGACAGCAGGGGGGTTGGAGTAGATGACCTCCAAGGTCCCTTCCAACTCTGTTACTGAGAAAGGAGCTCATAGAAGATGGCAGGCATCTATATCTAGCAAGATTAGCAAAAATGTTTCCAGACAGATCACTGGGAATGTTGGAAAAGTAAACAGGCGCTGGGAACATACTATCACATGTGGTGGACTTGCCCAGTAGCAAAAAAATATTGGACAAGGATAAGAAAGTGGCTAGAGGAAATAGTAAAACAACAAATAGAGCTAAAACAGGAGATATTCTTACTAGGCATATTAACAGGGAACTATAATTTTTAAAAAAACCCAATATTTAATATTACGTGTAATAACAGCAGATAGAATTGTTTACGCGCAAAATTGGAAAAATGGAAATATAACAGCTGAAGAAATGGTGATAAAGAAAATATTAGATTGTGCAGAGTTGGATAGGCTGACAATGGAAATAAAAGATAAAGGAGAAAAACCGGAATATTATTTGATTTGGAATGAATGGAATGTATGGTTAGATAGTAGATGCAAAGATTAGGAAATTAACAAGAAAAGACGATTAGCTAACTAGAAAATAGTAATAAGTTTAAGGATAGATGAAGAATATATAGTATTATAGTATGATGATGTTATAAAACCTAAACTGTAAAAAAAAATTTAAAATAAAAACTATATATATAACATAAATGGTGAATGTATACCAGTACAGGAGTGTTGTAAAGATGGAAATTGTGAGGGAAAGTGAAGAAAATAAATGTTAAAAAGAAAGATGGTAGGCAGAGCAACTGCTCGACTTTTTCTCCTTCAGCAAAAAAATGTATTTAATATTGAAGCTAGAGGAGATAAGCTCGTTTATTTTAATTATCTTCTAATAAGCTACTTCTAATAGAGCGGTTTCTTATGTTCCTTTATACCTATCTAGGGAGCTTCCAAAGTAAAGCTAACTCAGCTTCCTACTTCTTGGATACTCATAATTCTCTTTCGTACTGATTGGCATCCATTCAATTCCTGGTGTTGATGAGGAGAAAGGAATTTTGCATAAAGTCGACATTTTCAGCGGCAATTTTACTCATCCCCACCTCCTACTCTAGCTGAGGTGGATTTTGGTGCCCCCAAAATCAACCATTCTGGGACTAAGGACTTATTTTGGTTTTGTTTTTTTTTTACATGAAATAGCAACTCCATGGATCAAACATCATGAGTTCCTGCTGCTTTAGTTTTATTTTTCCTTCCTACTTCGGGAAAGGAGGGGGAGGGGGAAGAGCTGGAGGAGAAGAAGGGGGAAGGAGGAGAAATAGGAGGAGGAGGAGAAAAATCAAACTTTGGCAGACTGCTTTTAGATAATCCAATATCCTTGTCTGGCAGCTTTATTAAGAACAGCAGGGGCAGAGGGAGGAAGAGGAGGAGAACAAAGAAGGAGGAGGAGGAGGAGGAGGAGGAGGAGGAGAAGAAGAAAAAGAAGGGAAAAAGAAGAAACGGAGGAGGAGGAGAAGGAGGAGGAGGAGGAGGAGGAGAAGAAGAAGAAAAGAGGAAGAAGAAGAAAGGAGGAAGAGAGGGAGGAGAAGGCGGAGGAGGAAGGAGGAGGAGAAGAAGAAGAAGAAAAGAAGAGGAGGAGGAAGAAGAAGAAAAGAGGAAGAAGAAGAAGAAGAAGAAAAGAGGAGGAGGAAGGAGGAGGAGGAGGAGGAGGAGAAAGAGGACAAGGAGGAGAAAGAGGACGAGGAGGAGAAGGAAAAAAATATCTTTATCAAAGCCCATTTCTAACTCAAAATTACATCTACTTTCTTGATGTTCAATACTCAGCAAACATTCTTTTAAACTCATATTTCACACACACCCCCACCCCCCCAAAGTACAGTCCAGCAGAATCAACAAATAAAACGCAACGGCCTTTTAGATAGAGACCACTTTCTGCTCTCAAAAGGAATGAATATCATGAGGCTTTTAAGAAAACTGTATTTCTCTGCGAAGACCATAATTTTCTCTCCCTGTTGCAACTACGGTTTTGCTCATGCGAACTGCCCAGACCGAATGAGAATATCTAGGACGGAGCCATTTGGAGAAAGCCAAGATAGAAGTCAGGTTTGCACCATATCATCAGAAATTTTTTTTAAAGGTTCCAATTTCAGGCTCGACAGGATTACAGAAATTTTATGGAACACCGGACGAGGTTTCAATATTGATTTGCGATGACTTTATTTGTGCTACAACGTTCCCGTCCTGCTGTTTCAATCAGAGTCCTCGAAATACCTAGACCATACGGTAAAACATATCAATAAATAAAGTCTGTGTGGATACCAAGAACTTCAGGTAGTCCTTGACTTATGACCACAATTGAGCCCAACATTTCTGCTGCAATGGTCGTAAGTGTGAAAAACATGTCACTTTTTTCCCAGGGCCGTCGTAACTTCGAACAGTCACTAAATGAACTATTGTAAGTCGAGGACTGTCTGTAGAGAGGAGGGTTGGAGACCTAGTGTCAAGCATGGGGAAATCCAGAAATCCAGGCAGTTCAAATGAATATAAAGGTTTATTTCAACCTTAAGCTCACTACAAGAATCTGATCTACTAAGGGTCAAGGCAAATTGAGCCAAGGACTGCCTATAATGGATAAATAAAGGTGTGAGGAATTTACACCAGAATGTATCAGACTTGGAAATGTTGCTTGGCTGGCTGGCTGGCGAATTCTGGGAGTTGAAGTCCAGAAGTCTTAAAAATTGCCACGTTTCTGATCTAATCCATTAAAACCTCGATTCAAAGGTTCTATTCAATTGGCAGATTTGGCAGGTTCACGTTTGATCTCTAGATTCAATCTTGGTGCAATGCTAGTCACGTTCTCCAGAATGGCCCATCGTGCTTGAGACCCTGAGGTGCCCCCTAAATCTGGATTAAAATGATCACCCCCTAATTGACAAGAATGTGCCTTCCCCAAGGATAAAGAAAAGGCAAAAAGAGCCCACATTAATTCAGGTTTGTATGTAAAGAGGGACGCGGTGGCACAGTGGCTAAGACGCTGAGCTTGTCAATTGATAGGTCGGCAGTTCAGCGGTTCGAATCCCTAGTGCCGCGTAACGGGGTGAGCTCCCGTGACTTGTCCCACTGGCTTTTGAACTGCCAACCTAACAGTTCACAAGTTCATAAAAATACAAGTAGAAAAATAGGGACCACCTTTGGTGGGAAGGGAACAGCGTTCTGTGTGCCTTTGGCATTGAGTCATGCCGGCCACATGACCACGGAGATGTCTTTGGACAGCGCTGGCTCTTTGGCTTTGAAACAAAAATGAGCACCGCCCCCTAGAGTCAGGAACGACTAGCACAAATGTGTGAGGGGAACCTTTACCTTTACCTATGTAAAGAAATTCGCATTCCTTCCTTTATGAGGGATGAGGGAATAGAAGGGGAAGTTATCAAATTTGTAGATTATACTAAGCTGGCAGGGATAGCCAACACCCTAGATGATAGGCTCAAGATCCAGATGGATCTTGACAAACTTGAACTCTGGGCCCTAAGTAACAAACTGAAATTCAATGCAGAGAAAAGTCTTACACTTAGGCAAGAAAAACCAAAAGCAGACATATAGACTGGGTGAAACCACATTTAATAGCAGGAACTGTGAGACAGATCTCGGAGTCTTAGTGGACAACCAATTAAATATGAGCCAACAGTGTGTGGCGGCAGCCAAAAAAGTCAATGCAATCCTAAACTGCATTAACAGAGGGATTCAATCAAGATCAAGGGAGGTACTAATATCACTCTATAAAGCCTTAGTAAGACCACACCTAAAGTACTGCATTCAGTTTTGGTCACCACACTATAAAAATGATGTTGAGACTCTAGAAAGAGTGCAGAGAAGAGCAACCAGGAGGATTAGGGGAATGGAGACTAAAACATACGGTGAACGGTTGCAGGAACTGGGCATGGCTAGTGAAGAGAAGAGAAGGACCAGGGGAGATATGAAAGCAGTGTTCCAATATTTGAGGGGCTGCCACAGAGAGGAGGGGGTCAAACTATTTTCCAAAGCACCTGAAGGCCAGACAAGGGATAAAGGATAAAAGCTGAACAAGGAGAGATTCAACCTGGAAATAAGGAGGAATTTTCTGACAGTGAGAGCAATCAACCAATGGAACAGAAGTTGCCTTCAGTAGTTGTGGAAGCTTCATCACTGGAGGCTTTCAAGAAGAGATTGGACTGCCACCTGTCAGAAATGGTGTAGGGTCTCCTGCTTGGGTGGGGGGGTTGGACTAGATGACCTACAAGGTCCCTTCCAACTGTGTTAATCTGTAACTAAGATGCTTAGGGACTGGAGACTAAAACATACGATGAACGGTTGCAGGAACTGGGCATGGCTAGTCTAGTGAAGAGAAGGACCAAGCGAGACATTATAGCATCTTCCAATATTTAAGGGGCTGCCACAGACAGGAGGGGGTGAAGCTATTTTCCAAAGCACCTGAAGGCCAGACAAAGAATAACGGATGGATGGATGGAAACTTTAACGCAAGACAGATGTGCCGGCTTCAAAAAAAAAAAACCCCAACAAAAAATTCAATGGCAACTTTGAAAGCACTCACAAACATCTTTGCTTAATAATCTTTCCACAGAGCTTCATCGCAGGTCCTACGGGACTCGTGGAAGAAAGGCTACCATATGGATTAGCATCGAGCAAACGTCTAATATTTATGATGGAATCGTGCAAAGCGTTTTCTTTTTCTTTCAAAAAAACAAAACAATCCTGCTTAGTGAGCTAACTTGAAAAAGTTATATCAGAGGTGAAATCCAAAATTTTTCCCTACCGATTCTGAGGGTGTAGCTTGGTGGGCATGTCAGGGGATGGATATTGCGAAATCTCCATTCCCACCCCACTCCAGGGGATGGATACTGCAAAATCTCCATTCCCTCCCTTCCTGGGGGACAGAGGATATTGCAAAACCCCCATTCCCTCTCCACTCTGGGGCCAGCCAGAGGTAGTATTAGCCAGTTTTCCGAACTGCTCAAAATTTCCGCTATCGGTTGTCCAGAACCTGTTAGAACCCCCACCATGTGGGAGGGGGCATTCTGTTCCCTTTCACCTTTCAGCTCCAATTCAGGAGCCCTCAAGCAGTCGCACTGACGACAAATCATTTTATATCGAATTGATATTTTGCTGATAAAGAAATAAAGGGAGACTAGTATAGATCTATTTCAAGCTATTTAGCTCTCATCAGCTAGCCATACCCTTACTCACATTCGAACTTGGGCTGCCTGCATGTTAGGTAGTTGTATTACCCACTGAGCCACAAGTTCTCCTCCCTTCATCAGCTTGAGCCAGAGGAGAGATTAAGTGTTTTTCTATTGAGGCACCTGGTCTACCCCAGCATGTGGGAGGGAGCATACTGCACCCCTTTCGCCTTTCAGCTACGATCCAGGAGTCCTCAAGCAGTCACATTTACAACAAACCATTTTATACCAAATTTATATTTGCTGATAAAGAAATAAAGGGACACTAGTATAGATCTATTTAGCTCTCATCAGCTAGCCATACCCTTACTCGGATTCGAACTTGGGCTGCCTGCATATTAGCCAGCTGTATTAACCTCTGAGCCACAAGTTCTCCTCCCTTCATCAGCTTGAGCCAGGGGAGAGATTAAGTGTTTTTCTGTCAAAGCACCTGGTCTACCCCAATATGGGAGGGAGCATACTGCATCCCTTTCGCCCCAGGGATATACACGCATACCCAGAGGTAGCTGTGTAAGCAAGCAGTTTGCCCGAACTAGTAGCGGAAATTGCCGGTGGCCACGCCCACCCCTCCCGGCTCTATGCCATCCTATTTAGGTACATTTTTGAGGCCGGGTGCATGCGCGGAAGGCAAGCTCACGCGTGAACGAGCACGCACACGCATGATGTGTACAGGCCTGAGCACGGCGAAACGGTAGTAACATAATGTGAAACCCACCACTGAAGACGCCCCTTGTTGATAGGGGTGTCTTCTAAAAGAAAAAAGAAAAAAAGAGTTTTTGCAGAACCAATGCCTTCGGAGAAGGATTATTTGGTTTAATCTTCGTTTAAGATTATTTGGCCTTTCAGCATATCTAGTTGCCTGCTTCCCACCATCCTGTTCGCTCACATAGGGCCGCTCTCCTCAGGGTCCCGACGGCGAGCCCATGTCATCTAGCGGTGCCCAGGGGTAGGGCGTTCTCTGTGGGTGCTCCCACCCTCTGGAATGAATTACCTACCGAGCTCCGGATGGCTCTTGATCTCCACTCCTTTCATCGGGAGCTGAAGACTTGGCTGGTCAAGCGAATAGGCTGACTCTGATTCTGGGTTTATTATTTATCATTAATTAGTTATTTGATTTAAAGTGCGATTTTATTGTACATGTTTCTTAACTTGTGTTTGCCGCCCTGAGTCCTTTGGGAGAAGGGCGGCATATAAATACATGTAGTAAATAAATAAATAAATAGTTCATTAGCACTGCACACACCAAGTTCTATTTCCTAAGGTCTGAAGAGCAGAAGGGCAAATTTTTTTTCTTACTCCTGAAATATGTTTGCCAAAGCAAAATGCCATAGAATTGTAAGACCCTCAGGAGAAACTCCAGGAGTTTTATTTCAGTCCAGCAATGTCAGCTTATATCCATAATTGCATCTATCTTCTGGGTCTTGTAAAGTCATGCAAACTTGCAAAGGTACACAATTTCCCTGCAAGCGGTCGTTTTTTTCCAGTTACATCCAAGCGCACACCCTCACGGGATGAGTCTGGGGTATCTTCACATTCATGAATCTTCACCTGGAGTCTTCTAACTCCATGAGGACGAAATGGGGAGTGGGTGGGTGTTTACATTTGGGCTCTCCTGCATTTCCATTGGGGTTCCCCCCAAAAAACGGCCAAGTCTAATTACTTTGCCGCTCTTATCGCGTCATCAGATAATCGCACAGCCGCCCTGTTTAGGATGACCCGCTCCCTCCTCCATTCGGGAGCGCGGGAGGATCCCTTACAGGGACGTGCTGAGGATTTTGTTCAATATCTGGATGATAAAATAACTCAGATTCGGGACGACCTGGCCGCCGACTGGGTGGGTTCAGGCGGGGTGACTGAGCCAGGTCTTGAGAGTGTTATCTGGGCTGAGTTCGATCCTGTGGCTCCCGAGGACGTGGACAGGATTCTGGGAAGACTGAACGCAACCACATGTTTACTGGACCCGTGTCCCTCCTGGTTGGTGCTGGCCTCCCGGGAGGTTACACGAGGCTGGCTCCAGGAGATTATAAACGCTTCTTTGAGTGAGGGTGTCCTTCCGCCTGCCTTGAAAGAGGCGGTGGTGAGGCCCCTCCTCAAGAAACCCTCCCTGGACCCAGCTGTTTTAGCAAACTACCGTCCTGTCTCCAACCTTCCCTTCCTGGCGAAGGTTGTTGAGAGTGTGGTGGCGTGGCAGCTCCCCCGATACCTGGATGAAGCCGTCTATTTAGACCCGCTCCAGTCCGGCTTCAGGTCTGGGTACAGCACCGAAACGGCATTGGTCGCGTTGGTGGATGATCTCTGGAGGGCCCCGGGTAGGGGGTACTCCTCTATCCTGGTGCTGTTAGACCTCTCAGCGGCTTTTGATACCATCGACCATGGTATCATATTGCGCCGGTTGGAGGGACTGGGGGTGGGGGGCACCGTCTTACGGTGGTTCTCCTCCTACCTCTCCAACCGGTCGCAATCTGTGTTGACAGGGGGGCAGCGGTCGACCCCGAGGCGCCTGGTATGTGGGGTGCCGCAAGGGTCGGTCCTCTCGCCCCTCCTGTTCAACATTTATGTAAAGCCGCTGGGTGAGATCATCCGTGGTTTTGGGGTGGAGTTCCATCAGTACGCTGATGATACTCAGCTGTACATTTCCACCCCAGACCACCCCAACGATGCCGTGGAAGTGATGTCCCAGTGCCTTGAAGCTGTGCGGGTCTGGATGGGGAGAAACAGGCTTCGACTCAACCCCTCCAAGACCGAGTGGCTGTGGCTGCCGGCGTCCCGATATAGCCAGCTGACTCCATTGCTGGTTATTGGGGGCGAGTCATTGGCCCCCACGGAAAGGGTTCGCAACTTGGGCGTCCTCCTGGACTCACGGCTGTCTTTAGAGGATCATATGACGGCCGTGGCCAGGGGGGCTTTTTATCAGGTCCGCCTGATTCGCCAGCTGCGACCCTTTCTAGATCGGGACTCCCTACGCACGGTCACTCATGCTCTTGTCACTTCCCGTCTGGACTACTGTAATGCTCTCTACATGGGGCTCCCCTTGGGGTGCACCCGGAGGCTCCAACTGGTGCAGAATGCGGCCGCGCGGGGGATTATGGGAGCGACGGGACGCTCCCACGTGACACCTCTCCTGCGCGAGCTGCATTGGCTGCCGGTGGACTTTCGGGTGCGTTTCAAGGTGTTGGTAATCACCTTTAAAGCGCTCCATGGCTTAGGGCCAGGGTACTTACGGGATCGCCTTCTGCCGCCAATTGCCTCCCACCGGCCGGTTCGCTCCCACAGAGTGGGCCTCCTCAGGGTGCCGTCAGCCAGACAATGCCGGCTGGCGACCCCCAGGGGGAGAGCCTTCTCTGTGGCAGCACCCACCCTTTGGAATGATCTGCCTCCAGAGTTAAGAATAATCTCTGACCTCCCAACCTTTCGGCGGGCTTTAAAAACCCATCTCTTTCAGCTCGCCGGCCTAGCCTGATCCCTATAACATTTTAGTATTTTTAGAGTTGTATTTTAAATATGTTAATTTTTAAATTTTATGGCCATTTATATTATTATTTTAAGAAATTTTAACTTGTGTATGTTTATATGTTGTTCTTAATTGGCTGTACACCGCCCTGAGTCCGCAAGGAGAAGGGCGGTATATAAATCCAAATAAACTAAACTAAACTAAACTAAGAGTAGGGAGGGTCTTCAAAATGAGGTGAAGGTGGGTATTAACAAATTAACAGTCGGAAGGGACCTTGTAGGTCATCTAGTCCAACCCCTCCCATTCAAACAGGAGACCCTGTACCATTTCTGACAACTGGCAGTCCAATCTTTTCTTGAAAGCCTCAAATGATGAAGCTCCCACAACTTCTGAAGGCAACTTCTGTTCCATGGGTTGATTGTTCTCACGGTCAGAAAATTTCTCCTTATTTCTAGGTTGAATCTCTCCTTGATCAATTTCCATCCATTATTCCTTGTCTGGTCTTCAGGTGTCTTGGAAAATAGCTTGACCCCTCCCTCCTCTCTGTGGCAGCCCCTCAAATAATGGAAAACTGCTATCATGTCTCCCCTGGTCCTTCTCTTCACTAGACTAGCCATGCCCAGTTCCTGCAACTCTTCATTGTATGCTTTAGTCTCCAGTCCCCTTATCATCTTGGTTACAGATTAACAGAGTTGGAAGGGACCTTGTAGATCATCTAGTCCAACCCCCCACCCAAGCAGAAAACCCTACACCAGACTAGCCATGCCCAGTTCCTGCAACCATTCATCATTATGTTTTAGCCTCCAGTTTCCTAATCATCCTGTTTGCTCTTCTCTGCACTCTTTCCAGTGTCTCAACATCTTTTTTATAGTGTGATGACCAAAACTGGATGCAGTACTCTAGGTGTGGACTTACTAGGGCTTTATAGAGTGGTATTAGGGGAGGAGAGTCCAAGTGTCAAGAAACAAAATGGGGTGTCTGAAAATCTAAAGATGGTTGTGGAACCCTTCAGTCAGCCTCTTAAAATTGAACCCTTCTTTCAAAACAGCTTTGGGGCCTCCAATATTCGGAATGTCACTCTCCAGCCAAAATAAGCCACGCAATGCAAAGACATACACAACACACACACACACACACACACACACACACACACACACACACACACACACACACTTTATTCTAAATTGGAACCAGTCTGATGGTTGAAATTCTATCCTGTTCAACTCAACAAATCTAGTTAAAGAGAACTTGGTGAGGATCGTATGTGGAGAACAATCGTTTCTTAGGTAGTTGTCCAAAAGATTGGGTCTTCCTATAAAGCAGGGGTGTCAAATTTGATTTCATTGAGGTGGGGATGGGTTCTACTTACCTTTACTACTGGTTCACATCGCGTGCGATTGCTTCGCTCGCCCACACGCTCTTCTGCGCATGCACAGATCACCTATGATGACGTCCAGGTCAGTGGGCGGAGCCTGTTGCCTGTTTTACTACTGGTTCTTGCAAACTGGACCAAACCGGGGGCAACTCGCCACTGCATTGAGGGCTGCATCAGGGTTGTATTTGACCTGGCCGTGTGTGTGTGTATGTGTGTGGCCAGCTTGACATCATTCATTTTGGGGACACCTGTGATGGTCCGAGCACCCTGCCAGAAAAAACGGGCTGCCGAGCTCTGTTTTCGGCTGTGATGGCTTCCTGCCACCCTCTGCCAGTGAAAACAGAGCTCAGGAGAGCCATACCCCGGGCCAGAGCCATACCCCTGAGCCAGAGCTCAGGAGAATCCAGACCCTGGGTCAGAGGTAGGTTTCAGCAGGTTCTGACCAGTTCTGGAGAACCTGTAGTGGAAATTTTGAGTAGTTCAGAGAATTTTGGTAAAAATTCTGACTGGCCCCACCCCCATCTATTCTCTGCCTCCCAAGTCCCAGCTGATCGGGAGGAAATGGGGATTTTGCAGTAACCTTCCCCTGGAGTGAGGTGGGAATGGGGATTTTGCAATATCCTTCCCCTGGAGTGAAGTGGGAATGGAGATTTTGCAGTATCCTTCCCCTGGAGTGAGGTGGGAATGAGGATTTTGCAGTAACCTTCCCCTGGAGTGAGGTGGGAATGGGGATTTTGCAATACTCTTCCCCTGGAGTGAAGTGGGAATGGAGATTTTGCAGTATCCTTCCCCTGGAGTGAGGTGGGAATAGAAATTTTGCAGCATCCTTTCCCTGCCATGCCCACCAAGCCACACCCACAGAACTGGTAGTAAAAATTTTTGAAACCCAAACCCTGAGCTTTGAGTTTGGCACCCCTGCTATAAAGGAAAAGTGGGTTTTCCTCCACCCAGTACATTCTGAGAGTTGAATCTTAGAGCTTCTACTCAACCACGGAATCATTGCCAGCTTTTCCATAAATGTACGCGAGGACTATCTCACCGCTTCCTTCAAAAGCAAAGCCATTTTAATCCTTACAAACCATGCACGCACGTACTCACGTACACCCACCAAAAAACAAAAAAACAATCACTCTGCCAACAATGCAGAATCTAAAATTACATTTTAATGGTAATGTGAGCAAATCATCCTTTCTGGGTGTTCTAGCAACTTCCATTCATTTTTTTCCTCCCCTCCTACCTAACTTATTCAAAGCAGCAGGGTGATATTCTAAAGACCAACGTATAATTTACATCGGAGGTAGGGGGAACAAATTCCGGGCTAGAATTGTACAATAGTAACACAGGAGAAGGTGTGTGCGTGTAGGAGGCAAAATAAAGGGGAGCCTGAAATCTTTGTATAGAATTACACAACTTGATGTAACAGCTGCCAACACTAATCTCGTAGGAAGGATATTTAGCTAGAATTCAAAAGATTCAAAAGCAGTCCAGAAAATCAAAAAGGAACTCATAAAACCTGGCTGCAATCTATTCTGGAGCATCAACAGCTCATGACTGGGTTATATTGAGTTATATATTCACGTGAAGTGTTAATACCACTTTATAATGCCTTGGTAAGGCCACACTTGGAATACGGCATCCAGTTTTGGTCGCCACGATGTAAAAAAGATGTGGAGACTCTAGAAAGAGTGCAGAGAAGAGCAACAAAGATGATATGGGGACTGGAGGCTAAAACATATGAAGAACAGTTGCAGGAACTGGGCATGTCTAGTTTGATGAAAAGAAGGACTAGGTGTGACATGATAGCAGCCTTCCAGTATCTCAGGGGCTGCCACCAAGAAGAGGGAGTCAAGCTATTCTCCAAAGCATCTGAGGGCAGGACAAGAAGCCATGGGTGGAAACTCATCAAGGAGAGAAGCAACTTAGAATGAAGGAGAAATTTCCTGACAGTGAGAACAATTAATCAGTGGAACTGCTTGCCTTCAGAAGTTGTGAATGCTCCAACACTGGAAATTTTGAAGAAGATGTTGGATAACTATTTGTCTGAAGTGGTGTAGGGTTTCCTGCCTGAGCAGGGGGTTGGACTAGAAGTCCTCCAAGGTCCCTTCCAACTCTGTTATTCTATTCTATTCAACTGTCTTCTTTGGAGCCTGAGAAACTAGGGACTGTCTCTTCTGAGCCTTTTTCTTCATCTGTTATACAGCAGTGGGCTATGCCCTCTCTTATCTGACCATTTCTTTGGCAGCCTCTCTTCCTTCCCCTCTCCCAAGGTTTTCCCCACTCACCATTACAGCCCTCTCCTTTACAACCCAAGAAACTAGGGAGGGTCCCTGTCAGTTTTGGAAGACAATATTCTTTTTTGCTTCTTATCTGCCACTTATTTTAGCTGGGGAAGTTGGGAGGGGTTTGTTGTTGGAGCAGTAGAAAGTTAGTCATAACAACATTCTGTATTCAAGGACTTTTGCCTGCGTCTGATGGAGACTGCCGGAAGATTGTATCCACACGAAAGAGTGTGAAGAGTTGATTGGACAATGTGATGAACTTGTGGGTGTGGGGCAGGGCTGTGAACTGTTAGCTGAGTGGAGAAAACCTGGAAGCTTTCAGATTCGGGTTTTCCCAGATGTGCCAACATGACATCTCTAATAAATTGGAACTTTGAGGAACCTCAGGTCCTCAAAGAGCTTTATTTTGTTGGGTGTGTTACTTGGAACCCTTCTGAATCTCTTTCTCCGCCCATTGTGCAGCTGTGGGCTATGCTTTCTCTTATCTTTGTCCTGTCTTCCAAGGTCTTTCCCACATATTACATTCCATCATTTCGCGACAAGATTTTATGGCTTGATGCTGTTCTTTACAGCTTGATCTTAGGTAAATACAAGACAGGGAAATGGCACTTGCTTTAATGTGCCCCTTCTTTGAGTTTGTATGGATAATATCGCTGCCAATTTGCACAGCTGTATTTATTGGACAATCCTTATGCACGATGTAAAAAATCTTTCCTGAATGCTCACATCATATTAGCAGCAGGAGAACAAACAGAATCACTGACTGAAAGCTGTAAAAAAATAAAAAATGTGGAACAGTCCTCCTGGGGTTGCTGTCTGACATTTGTTATAAACAGAGTTTGCATTGATGGATAAACACAGCAGGAAAATGACAATCGCATGATCAAAGGGTAACGACAAGGGAAAACAACAACAATCCAGCCACAGAGTTGGTTAACCGGTTTGGACGAGATAAAAACATGGACCAGAAACTGTTTAAAAACAATTTTCTAAATCCTGAATGCTGTTTTTTCCCCCCCACATTATTTTTTCAAATCAATATTTTAATAGCCAGAAAACACAGAAGGGGGCATCTTATTATAACCCCTTTTAATCAAATGAATTTTGATTCAACTTTAATTAAAGCACATAAATAATAGCCTTTTGTAGGAGAAGACCAGGCAAAACTGGAGACGGAGTTAAACATGTCATCAGCTAAGAGTCCTTAAAGATAAAGGTAAAGGTTCCCTTCGCACATATGTGCTAATCGTTCCCGACTCCAGGGGGCAGCATTCAAAGCCGAAGAGCCAGCGCTATCCAAAGACTTCTCCATGGTCATGTGGCCAGCATGACTCAATGCCGAAGGCGCACAGAACGCTGTTCCCTTCCCACCAAGGGTGGTCCCTATTTTTCTACTTGCATTTTTTACGTGCTTTCGAACTGCTAGATTGGCAGAAGTAACAGGAGCTCACTCCGTTACGAGGCACTAGGGATT
The DNA here is from genome assembly GCA_038048745.1 of Coluber constrictor foxii. Classification (NCBI taxonomy): domain Eukaryota; kingdom Metazoa; phylum Chordata; class Lepidosauria; order Squamata; family Colubridae; genus Coluber; species Coluber constrictor. The sequence continues at coordinate 30,540,467 of CM075968.1, forward strand.
CGAACCGCTGAACTGCCGACCTTTCGATCGACAAGCTCAGCGTCTTAGCTGCTGAGCCACTACGCCCCTTTTAATAATCGAGTCCCATGAAATGGGCATAGAGTACGCTGACACTCAGCTGTACATTTCCACCCCAGACCACCCCAACGATGCCGTGGAAGTGATGTCCCAGTGCCTTGAAGCTGTGCGGGTCTGGATGGGGAGAAACAGGCTTCGACTCAACCCCTCCAAGACCGAGTGGCTGTGGTTGCCGGCGTCCCGATATAGCCAACTGACTCCATCGTTGGTTATTGGGGGCGAATCATTGGCCCCCACGGAAAGGGTGCGCAACTTGGGCGTCCTCCTGGATCCACGGCTGTCATTAGAGGATCATACGACAGCTGTGGCCAGGGGGGCTTTTTATCAGGTTCGCCTGATACGCCAGTTGCGCCCCTTTCTAGATCGGGACTCCCTGCGCACAGTCACTCAGGCGCTCGTCATGTCTCGCTTGGACTACTGTAATGCTCTCTACATGGGGCTCCCCTTGGGATGCATCCGGAGGCTTCAACTGGTACAGAATGCGGCCGCGCGGGGGATTATGGGAGCGACAGGGCGCTCCCATGTGACACCTCTCCTGCGTGAGCTGCATTGGTTGCCGGTTGATTTCCGGGTGCGTTTCAAGGTATTGGTAATCACCTTTAAAGCGCTCCATGGCTTAGGACCAGGGTACTTACGGGACCGCCTCCTGCCACCTATTCCCTCCCACCGGCCGGTTCGCTCCCACAGAGAGGGCCTCCTCAGGGTGCCGTCAGCCAGACAGTGTCGGCTGGCGACCCCCAGGGGGAGAGCATTCTCTGTGGTAGCTCCCACCCTCTGGAACGATCTCCCTCCAGATCTGAGAACTATCACTGACCTCCGGACCTTTCGTCGGGCGTTGAAGACTTATTTCTTCCAACTTGCTGGACTTGCCTGATCCCTCCTATTTTTAATATATTTTTAATATACTTTTAAATATTTGTAAATATTTTTAAATATTTTAAATTCTAAATTATTTTAAATTATCTAAATTCTTAGAGTTTTACTGTTTTATTCGATATATTTCAGCCTAAATTTATATGGACTTTTAGTACGTTTTAACTCACTGTATTGTTATTGGTTTTTTAATTGGCTGTTCACCGCCCTGAGTCCGGAAGGAGAAGGGCGGTATAGAAATTTGAACAAATAAATAAATAAATAAATAATAGAGTGATCCAGTCTGTTTTCAGCTCTCTGGGGAAAGACAGACTATGCCTCTGTGAAAATGGTAGCAATTATTTTAAAACCTGTAGCCGATTATACCGTACACATTTGCATGAATACATTTGATGCAAATTGCCGTCTTTTCTTATTCTTGTTTTTGCTGTAGACAAATTTTGCCTTTTGGGAAGGAAGGGAGTGACATATAATGACACACCTACCCTCAAATTAGGTATATTCAACTTTTTAAAAAAAAGAAGAAGAAGAAAGAATAAATAGCTGCCTGGAGTTTTAGTGTGAGCTATGTTCCAAATTCATGCCCTTCCTAAAAACATATTAAATTAGCATGTAAATAAATATACTTCCGCCTTCAATTAAAGCCTGCCAAACCTCAAAGCCTAATTAAAATATGCTAATCTAATCATTTCTGGCTGGAAACCAGCTTCTTCTTTTAAGTGACTATTTCTCAGCGCTCGGAAGATCTTGTTCCTTAACAGCGTAATAAACAGAATCGCAGTTGTGCTGAAATCAACAACTAGCACAAGATTGCAAGCCCACAAAGAATGCTCATCACATTCTTGCCTGTAATTTAATTGCAAAATGAGACATATTTGGGTTGAATGTAAGTAAGAATCTCAGAAAAAAGGATGGGAGAGAAGCCCAAAGAAATCACCGCCAACTCCATCGACACTTGAAGTCTCCAGTTTTGCAGTACAGGTAAGTTCTCGACTTACGACTATGAGCCAGCCGTGTGCTTCAACCACCAAAAAAGCCAACACAATCGTAGGCTGTGTAAGTAAGAATCAAGATCAGGTGAAGTGTTAGTACTGTTTTATAAAGAGCCTCGGTGGCGCAGTGGTTAGATGCAGTACTGCAGGCTACTTCTGCTGACTGCCGGTTGCCTGCAGTTTGGCAGTTCGAATGTCACCAGGCTCAAGATTGACTCAGCCTTCCATCCTTCCGTGGTTGGTAAAATGAGGACACAGCTTGTTGGGGGCAATATTCTGATTCTGTAAACTGCTTATAGAGGGCTATAAAAGCACAGTTAAGCAGTATATAAGTCTAAGTTTTTTTAAAAAATTTGATTTATATACCGCCCTTCTCTGGAGACTCAGGGCGTTAAGCAATAATTTTCATACTTTTGTATATTTTATACAAAGTCAACTTATTGCCCCTACAAACTGATTATACCTGGTGTTTATCTCTAATCCTGGGCCCTCACAATTCACACACACACACACACATATACACACATCCTCCTCTATTTTTTTTTCTTTTTTTCAACTCCTTACAGCCTTTTCCTCTCTGGTTTTGCTCCCAGGCGAAGCAAAGGAACACAGCACTAAAAAGAGGAGGGAAAAATCACCAATAACGTTTGCTCTGGTTAATTAACCGTTTCAATCACAGGCCATTTAGTAAATTATTTCAGATGATGAATGGAGCTTTTGAAAAGGTTTCCCAGTCACTAATAACAGGGGTCTGTTTTCCTCCGATAGCTCCAACGTTATTAATAGACATGTCACCTGAAAGGAAAATTTGAAAAGCTTTGGTGTTCAGGTTTTCGGCATTCGCACAGACAAGAGGCCTTCTCCCTTCCTTTTTGGGCTCCGATCTTTACCTCGAGGAAAAAGTTTTGGGAGTTGCAACTTACATTTCCAAAGAGCCCTGGAGCACTGTTAGATGAAGGTAATAATGTGTAATTAAAATGAAAGCTCCCAGACACAATGAGATATAAGAAAGGTGTGTCTGGAGGGACCTTGTTTGGGAAATACTTTTTATGAATCAAATAAAGGTAAAGGCAAAAGTTCTCCTTGCACATATGTGCTAGTCGTTCCCAACTCTAGGGGGCAGTGTTCATCTCCATTTCAAGGCTGAAGAGCCAGCATTGTCTGAAGACGTCTCTGTGGTCATGTGGCCGGCATGACTCAACACCAAAGGCGCACGTAACGCTGTTCCCTTCCCACCAAAGGTGGTCCCTATTTTTCTACTTGCATTTTTTATGTGCTTTCAAACTGCTCGGTTGGGAGAAGCCTGGACTAGTAACGGGAGCTCACCCCATTATGTGGCTCCAGGGATTCGAACTGCTGAACTGCCGACCTTTCGATCGACAAGCTATTGTGCAATGCAAGAAGGCTACTGTGCAATGCAGGGATGCTATTGTGCAATGCAAGAAATGTAATGGAAATGCCTTTTGCTAGTTAACTCTGACCAGCCATCATGGACAGCAATCACTTAAGCATGCGCAAGACGGCGGTTGCATCCTGAACGCTGGGAGGAGGACGAAATGGGCTGGCGGCTTTAGGGGCGCTGCGGGGGTTGCAGCCCATCGGCAACCCCCCCACCCAGCCAGCAGAACACTTGGTCATCACGCTGAGGGGTTTTTTAGCCCCCAGCGTGGCTTGTAGAACCTTTTCGCCGTCGCCATCAGCTCAGCAGGAGCGGGAGGCGCTGCGAGAGATGGCGGCGAGAGAGAGATGGCGACGAGCATCAGCGAGCAGCGGCTGCAAAGAGCGGTGAGCTACGACGGCAGAAATGGCAAGCTGGCGGCTTTAGGGGCGTTGTGGGAGTGGCAGTCCATCAGCAACCCCCCGCCCAGCCAGCAGAATATACGGTCGGCGCGCTGGGGGGGTTTTTTAGCCCCAGCGTGTCTCTTGGAATTGCCGTTGGGCTGGAAGAAATGGGAGGTGCCTCGAGAAGAGGGCGACATGAGAAGAAGGAGAGGAACAAGTGAAATGGTGGCGAGCGGCGTCGGGACGAGATGGTGCCTGGCTGGGGCGAGAGGGCAGCCAGCAGCCAGGCCCGCTGGTGCCCAGGCACCCTGGAGGAGGAGGTGGTGGCAGAGTGCCTGGAGGAGGAGAGAGTGGATTGCCGGAGCCATTGGCAGAGGCCAGCGAACTTGTCAGCAGGGGGGTGGGATCTCATTTTGGCCCTGTATTTATTAACCCCTACTATGCCTGTATATTGTCCGTATGCCCCCGGAGCTCTCTTCTAGATTAGACCTACCGACCACCTCCCAGACACATTGACTATCTTGCTCTTTTGACTATCTTGCTGCTTGACTATTTTATTATCTTTTACTATCTTACTATGACCGTTTGGCTGATTGGCCGGATTGGAGACCATGGCAGTCATCGGAGGACTTTGGAGCCGGTTCTTTACATTATCTACCTCGAGGGGGTGTTGCATTTTTAGGACAGTATGGCCGGACCTCTGTGAGAGAGTGGCCCTGCCTTGTTTCAACTTACTGGACCTTTGCAACGAACCACAGTGAGAGGGTGGTTTGACACCCCCCAGCAGGACTGGGCAGAACTTAACAACTCCATTGCTACTGTGGGAGGGTAGCGAGGACCCTCCGGATAGACTGGTCCGCTCCTGGACATTGTTTTATCTCTGCGGAAGCCATGTTTTATCGTCCTCTATGTTTCTTATATATTGTTCCGGATGTATTTAAGGTCCACGCTTCTTGCCCTGCGAGATTCCCCCCTCTCGCAGGCCTGGCCCTCCACACTATCGAGGGCCTACCTTAATGACGGGTCCTGGGACCCCGAGAGGTGGCATGTGGCAAAAAAGGGGTTGAGAGGGTTTTTAAATCGGTTTTTAAGAATTTTAAGGGGCTCTGGGGTGGGGGTGGGAGAGGGTTTGGGGGGGAACCCAAATGGGAATAGGACAGGCTCGGTATTGGGTGTTACGGAGGGTGTAGACTCTGGAGGTAAGAGGGCTCCTAGAGAGCCCCCTGTCGAGGGTTGGGCTATAGAAACATTGTGTGGGAGGGGCAGATATGGCGTGAGCGGGGGACCGTATCATGTGAAGGGGGCACGCACTCGCTGTCTTCGAGCGGTTGCATGCCCCGGTCCCCGGAGCTATTCCCGTTCCCCAGGTTGTTCGGAGTCTCAGGACCCGAGGCTCCGGTTGCTGTTATGTAATGCCAGGTCCGTTGTAAATAAGGCCCCCCTCATCTGTGACCTTCTTCAAGAGGGGGGTGCGGACCTGGCTGGTATTACTGAGACCTGGTTGGGCCGCGAGGGTGGGGTTCCCCTCGTGGAGATGTGCCCGCCAGGTTTCCTTGCATTTCACCAGCCGAGAGCTCAGGGCAGGGGTGGGGGAGTGGCGGTCATTATTAAGGAAGGTCTGGATCCGAGGGAGGCCACTGTTCCTCAGATAGCCGGGTGTGAGTCCATCTTCGTGAGGTGGGGTCCTGGTGGGCAGATGGGTTTGTTAGTCACGTACCTGGCTCCCTGCCACGTGGCAACGACCCTGCCCGAGCTCCTCAATGTTGTAGCCGATGTGGTGATTGGCACCCCCAGGCTTATGTTCATGGGGGATTTCAATCTGCCATCTATCGGCGAAACATCTGAGATAGCTCGGGAGTTCATGGCTTCCATGACGGCCATGGACCTGACCCAGGTAATTCAGGGCCCAACTCACATTGGTGGACACACCCTGGACCTAGTTTTTGTCTCTGGACAGTGGTTGAGTGGTCTTGATATTGGGGATATAGGCTTAGAACCCTTGTCATGGACTGACCACTCGCTCCTTCGGCTCGACTTTCTGACCGCTGTACCCCACCGCAGGGAGGCGGAACCGACCAGATGGTTCCGCCCCAGGCGCCTGATGGATCCTGATAGGTTCCAGACGGAGCTTGGGCCATTCCCTGAGACACTGACACACGACTCGGCCGAGGACCTGGTGGCTGCCTGGAATAGAGCGGCCGGTGGGGCCTTGGACCGTGTTGTGCCTTTGCGGCCTCTGACCCGGTGCCGAACCAACTTAGCTCCTTGGTTCACCGAGGAGCTGAGGGAGATGAAGCGCCGGAAAAGACGCCTAGAGAGTGGTTGGAGGGCCAGCCGCTCCGAATCTGACTTGACACTAGTAAGAGCTCATATTAAGACTTACTTAGTGGCGATAAAAACGGCCAAGTCTAATTACTTTGCCGCTCTTATCGCGTCATCAGATAATCGCCCAGCCGCCCTGTTTAGGATGACCCGCTCCCTCCTCCATTCGGGAGCGCGGGAGGATCCCTTACAGGGACGTGCTGAGGATTTTGTTCAATATCTGGATGATAAAATAACTCAGATTCGGGACGACCTGGCCGCCGACTGGGTGGGTTCAGGCGGGGTGACTGAGCCAGGTCTTGAGAGTGTTATCTGGGCTGAGTTCGATCCTGTGGCTCCCGAGGACGTGGACAGGATTCTGGGAAGACTGAACGCAACCACATGTTTACTGGACCCGTGTCCCTCCTGGTTGGTGCTGGCCTCCCGGGAGGTTACACGAGGCTGGCTCCAGGAGATTATAAACGCTTCTTTGAGTGAGGGTGTCCTTCCGCCTGCCTTGAAAGAGGCGGTGGTGAGGCCCCTCCTCAAGAAGCCCTCCCTGGACCCAGCTGTTTTAGCAAACTACCGTCCTGTCTCCAACCTTCCCTTCCTGGCGAAGGTTGTTGAGAGTGTGGTGGCGTGGCAGCTCCCCCGATACCTGGATGAAGCCGTCTATTTAGACCCGCTCCAGTCCGGCTTCAGGTCTGGGTACAGCACCGAAACGGCATTGGTCGCGTTGGTGGATGATCTCTGGAGGGCCCGGGGTAGGGGGTACTCCTCTATCCTGGTGCTGTTAGACCTCTCAGCGGCTTTTGATACCATCGACCATGGTATCATATTGCGCCGGTTGGAGGGACTGGGGGTGGGGGGCACCGTCTTACGGTGGTTCTCCTCCTACCTCTCCAACCGGTCGCAATCTGTGTTGACAGGGGGGCAGCGGTCGACCCCGAGGCGCCTGGTATGTGGGGTGCCGCAAGGGTCGGTCCTCTCGCCCCTCCTGTTCAACATTTATGTAAAGCCGCTGGGTGAGATCATCCGTGGTTTTGGGGTGGAGTTCCATCAGTACGCTGATGATACTCAGCTGTACATTTCCACCCCAGACCACCCCAACGATGCCGTGGAAGTGATGTCCCAGTGCCTTGAAGCTGTGCGGGTCTGGATGGGGAGAAACAGGCTTCGACTCAACCCCTCCAAGACCGAGTGGCTGTGGCTGCCGGCGTCCCGATATAGCCAGCTGACTCCATCGCTGGTTATTGGGGGCGAGTCATTGGCCCCCACGGAAAGGGTTCGCAACTTGGGCGTCCTCCTGGACTCACGGCTGTCTTTAGAGGATCATATGACGGCCGTGGCCAGGGGGGCTTTTTATCAGGTCCGCCTGATTCGCCAGCTGCGACCCTTTCTAGATCGGGACTCCCTACGCACGGTCACTCATGCTCTTGTCACTTCCCGTCTGGACTACTGTAATGCTCTCTACATGGGGCTCCCCTTGGGGTGCACCCGGAGGCTCCAACTGGTGCAGAATGCGGCCGCGCGGGGGATTATGGGAGCGACGGGACGCTCCCACGTGACACCTCTCCTGCGCGAGCTGCATTGGCTGCCGGTGGACTTTCGGGTGCGTTTCAAGGTGTTGGTAATCACCTTTAAAGCGCTCCATGGCTTAGGGCCAGGGTACTTACGGGACCGCCTTCTGCCGCCAATTGCCTCCCACCGGCCGGTTCGCTCCCACAGAGTGGGCCTCCTCAGGGTGCCGTCAGCCAGACAATGCCGGCTGGCGACCCCCAGGGGGAGAGCCTTCTCTGTGGCAGCACCCACCCTCTGGAATGATCTGCCTCCAGAGTTAAGAATAATCTCTGACCTCCCAACCTTTCGGCGGGCTTTAAAAACCCATCTCTTTCAGCTCGCCGGCCTAGCCTGATCCCTATAACATTTTAGTATTTTTAGAGTTGTATTTTAAATATGTTAATTTTTAAATTTTATGGCCATTTATATTATTATTTTAAGAAATTTTAACTTGTGTATGTTTATATGTTGTTCTTAATTGGCTGTACACCGCCCTGAGTCCGCAAGGAGAAGGGCGGTATATAAATCCAAAAATAAAAAAATAAAAAAAATATGGACAGTGGGAGGAGGGGTGGCATGTTATATCCGTCATCTCAGCCTTCGCTGTCATGACTCCAACTATCTATCTGTCTCTCTGCCTCCTTGAGGCAGTCTTAGCCACTGAGCCACTGTGTCCCTTTTATGAATCAAATACAGAGGAGAAAAAAAAATCTAGAAAGAGCCTGAGTAGCGTAGGGGAATAATGCCTCCTATAAAGGCAGCATTTAAGATCCAGCTGCTGCAATTACTGGCGAGTTCAATCCCAGCCAGGCTCAAGGTCGACTCAGCCTTCCATACTTTATAAGGTGGGTAAATTGAGGACCCAGTTTGTTGGGGGCAATAAGCTGACTTTGTATAAATATAAATATACAAAAGTATGAAGGCTATTGCTTAACGCATTGTAAGCCGCCCTGAGTCTCCGGAGAAGGGCGGCATATAAATCAAATTTTTAAAAAAATGTTATTATTATTATTTTTCTTTGCATGCCTCTGTTTTTCAATTTTGACACATCCAGTCAATGATGCAATCCCGAAGGGGTAGAGTAGGGTTCAGGTACTTGCAGTCCCGTCTGGACTACTGCAACGCTCTCTACATGGGGCTCCCCTTGAAGAGCACCCCGAGGCTCCAACTGGTCCAGAATGTGGCCGTGCAGGTGATTATGGGTGTGACTCGACTCACCCATGTGACACCTCTCCCACACTGGCTCCCGGTGGTCTTCCGGGGTACAATTCAAGGTGTTGGTTACCACCTTTAAAGTGCTCCATGGCTTAGGGCCCGGATATCTACGGGACTGCCTTCTGTCACCAATAGCCACCTACCGACCAACATGCTCCCACAGAGAGGGGCTCCTCAGGGTGCCATCGGCTAAAGAATGTAGGCTGGCGACCCCCGGCGGAGAGCCTTCTCTGTGGGGGCACCCGCCCTCTGGAATGAGCTACCCCCTGGAATACGAATGATTCCCGATCTCCGTGCTTTTTGCCGGGTCCTCAAGACATTGTTATTTCATCAGGCCGGCCTGGCTGACTAAAGGTATTTTAAATTATGGGGTTTTAATCAGGAAAGCCAAGATCTGTTTAATTTTGTTTTAAACGGGTTTTAAATTTTGTATGGTTCATTGTCTTTTTATCATGGCTGTTCACCGCCCTGAGTCCCTCAGGAGAAGGGCGGTATATAAATCTAATAAATCAAATAAAATCAAATCTTGTGAAAAGGGGCACATGATTGCAAATTCTAAGATCCAAATGAGTTGTCTCAAAGTTGCTTCACCCGTCCCCTTCAGAAGGCTGTTTTTCCTTGAGGAAGAAGAAAACATTTCGCTTCTCATCCAAGAAGCTTCATCAGTTCATCAGGCCGGGGGAGCGGGGGGGGAATGGAAGCTCATCCAAATGAGTTAAAACCTTCTAGAGAAGGTTTAGAAAAGAAGGTTCTAAAGAATACAGCAATCGAATGGACCTGGCTTCAATCAGAATAGAGCTAGAAGGGACCTTGGAGGTCTTCTAGTCCAACCCCCTGGTCAAACAGGAGACCCCATTCCATTTCAGATAGGTGGCTGTCCAGTTTTTTTTAAAAAAAAACCTCCAGTGATGAAGCTTGGGAGACATTAGCACAGTAGCTTCAGCGATGAAGCTTGGTGGACATAGCTTCAGAGATTAAGCTTGATGGACATTAGCACAGTAGTTTCAGTGATGAACCTTGGTGGACATTAGCATAGTAGCTTCAGTGATGAAGCTTGGTGGACATTAGCACAGTAGCTTCAGTGATGAAGCTTGGTGGACATTAGCACAGTAGCTTCAGTGATGAAGCTTGGTGGACATTAGCACAGTACCTTCAGTGTTGAAGCTTGGTGAACATTAGCACAGTAGCTTCAGTGATGAAGCTTGGTGGACATTAGCACAGTAGCTTCAGCGATGAAGCTTGGTGGACATTACCACAGTAGCTTCAGAGATGAAACTTGGTCAGTAGCTTCAGAGATGAAGCTTGGTGGACATTAGCACACTATCTCCTGCCCAGCCCATATGATCAAGCAGAACGCTAAAAATCTGCTCTTTCCTGCATGTTTAATTGCCCTTAAATGTTGGAGTGCCATCAAGTTCGTGTCAGTCCTTAGGGACCACATAGCTTTTATCCAGGACAATATGTCTCCAAACTGGTCCTGTAAGTCTTCTCATAATGGACCCAACATTGTGAGCCCATGGTGGCACAGTGGTTAGAATGCAGTATTGCAGGCTAATTCTTCTGACTGCCAGGGGTTCGATTCTGACTGGCTCAAGGTTGACTCAGTCCTCCATCCTTCCAAGGTGGGTAAAATGGGGATTGCCCCAGATTGTTGGGGGCAATAGGCTGATTTTGTAAATTGCTTAGAGAGGGCTGCAAAGCACTGTGAAGTGGTATATAAGTATAAGTGCTAGTGCTATTGCAATTTTGGCAACCAATACATCCTTACTCATTTGTTTGTTTGTTGTATCCTGCCTTTATTGTTTTTACAGCTAACACAAGATGGCAAACATTTCTAACACAATTTCCTCCTTCTATTTTTCACACAACAACCTTGTATTGAGAGAGAGGGACTGGCCCAAGGTCACCCAGCTGGCTTCCATAGCTAAGGCAGAACTAGAACTCACCCACTCCTGGTGATCTAAAGTCACCCAGCCAATTTTCCTGCCTAAGTGGAACTAGAACTTGCTGTCTCCCAGTTTCTAGCCTGATGACTTCACTACTAGACCAAACTGGGTACTAGTCATCCTTTTCTTCTCTTTCCATTATAGACTTTCTTCTTCTTCTTCTTCTTCTTCTTCTTCTTCTTCTTCTTCTTCTTCTTCTTCTTCTTCTTCTTCTTCTTCTTCTTCTTCTTCTTCTTCTTCTTCTTCTTCTTCTTCTTCTTCTTCTTCTTCTTCTTCTTCTCCTCCTCCTCCTCCTCCTCCTCCTCCTCCTCCTCCTCCTCCTCCTCCTCCTCCTCCTCCTCCTCCTCCTCCTCCTCCTCCTCCTCCTCCTCCTCCCACCTTTCAACTTCCCAGGATATCCTACCATTGTTGGATTCACCACTCACTTCCCACCCATTTCTCAATGTGCTGGTCTTATTTGAGATCACCCAACATCAACTAGGAATTGCCAAGTTGGCCGTATTCAAATCTTGGGCTTACCAGGGCCCGGATACTGCAGCCAAAATATCCTTGCCTGAGGAAAAGCAGAAGATCATCAAAGGAAGAGGGAAAAAGGAACAGCAAAGAACTTCTCGTTATAGAGTAATTGCACACGCTTGAAGGACTCTTCAACTGGATAATTTTTTCCCCCACCATATAATTTTCTCTTTTGGCAAATCAAGCTTTAATTGGCCAAAGGACAGGTGAACAGAAGGACAAGAAAAATGGAGAACATGATGGTTTTGAATGGAGTGGGACACTGCTCATTTCTCGTGCAAGCTTTATCCTGCTCTGCCCAGCTTTGAAGTTTTAATAAGGGGGAAAGTCAACTCTTTTATTTCATATTGGCCTTTATCAAGCTTAATGGGTTCTCCTGATTCATTTTCTCTTAATTGGCTCTATGAAAGTTGGCTGATTATTAGTCATACAGCTGGCATTCATGCAGTCCTGGAAAGGTAAATTGGCTTAAAAAGAGAGAGAGAGCAAGGGAGGCAAATTACTCTTTTAATTAGCCTGAATTGATCAGAAAGGTTACCAAAGTAGCTTGCACTTAAGCAGAAATAAGAGATACAATTGAATTCTTGGGAATTTTCTGGAGACGAAAGACGGGGGTGGGGGAAAAAAAAGAAGAAGTACCAGACTGTGGGAAATCTAAAGGAGCGTTGAATTTCACCGCTCACAAAACTGCCAGGTGTAATTTTGGGTACCTTTCATTTAAGTTCTTTTTTACCCAGATTTTCCGTAAACAGAAGGACTGTGAAAATGGGTTTTCATCATCAATGCTTAAGACTCAAGATGGCTCTCGATTCGTTTGACTGAACTGCTTGATCGACTAAAACCAGCCCAAGGGCAAATGTTTGTGAGAGCAGAGTAAAACCTACCCATTGATGGGAAATGAAGAGTAGATTCGTAAGCACCATTTTTGTTTCTTTTTCCAAAAGACTGCCCTGCTGAGATTTAGGGGGTGGTGTGGGGTGGGGGTGCCTTTAAGTCAGATTTGATTCCTGGGTCTTGCCAGGATTAGTCCCTGCAGTTTTCTTGAGAAGATTTTGAAAGTGGTTTGCCATTGGGGGTAGTGGTGTTCCAGAGGAATAAGAGGCAACTCAGCCTGGATATTATGTGTGAGAGAAAGCGGTGAAGACAGCCTCTCCTTAACAGTTCCCAGATTATATTATGGATGTAATATAGTTGAGTGTTTATCCTGGCAAGATTCTGTTTGTAGGTTTGAAACAATAAATAACTTAGCTTGGAAGAACCACCACGTGTCCTGGGTTTGGGTCCTGACACATAGTGACTGAGGAATTCTGGGAATTGAAGTCCACACATGGTGGCTGAAGAATTCTGGGAGTTGAAATCCATGCATAATGTGATGGAATGTAGTAAGGAGGTGAATGTAGTAAGGAGGAAGGGGGGTGCTGTTGTGGCCCCATCCTCTGAGCCTATCCCATTGGAGGAAGGAAGCTCTGAGCATGAGGAAGAGGAGCCAGCCAGATCTCCCAGACCCCTCCCCCTCTGGCACCGTCTCAGGTGCCAGCTGAAAGAGAGCAAAGTAGTGGGGAAACAGGTGTCTCAGATGAGAGTGAGGGAGAGACGTCATTCCTGGACGCACGTCAACGAAGGCGAGATAAGCGCTTGCAGCAGCTGAGGAGGCGTGCGAGGGAATAGACCTGAGTCACTGGACTTGAGTCACAGGACCAATGAGTCACTGGATCACACCCAGAGACTATATAAGAGAGGGTGGTGGTCAATGATCCCTGTGACGAACAAAACTCAATCTGATAGTCATTGAAGCCTGAAGCTGCTAAAAGAACGGATTTTGGCAACGCTACGTATGTGATTTTCTTTCTGTGAACAATTAAAGCACTTGGCAGACGGTGTGAATATCGCTGCCAAGTTGGAGATAAGAACTGTGGTGTGTGCCAAGTGCTTCTTTAACCCTCGACTGGCTGTGTTTTTGTGCGTGTGTGTAGAGGGGGACAGATCAGGTGCATTTCAGAAAAGTAAGATGCAACTCAGCCCAGATATTACGTGTGAGAGAAAGAAGGTGAAGACAGCTTCTTCCTAATAGTATATTATACAGAGTATATTGTAGAAGCAGACAGGTCAGTGTTCAGCCTGTCAAGATTCTGTCTATAGGTGAGGACCAATAAGGAACTCAGCTTGAAAGAATTGTCACATGTCATCCTTTGTTTTGGGCCTGACAGATTCATTCAATTACAGGATTGTCAGAATAGGCTTAAGAAATTATGAGACACGGTGGTTAGAGTGAAGTACTGCAGGCGACTTCTGCTGACTGCCGGCTTCCTGCAATTTGGCAGTTTGAATCTCCCCAGGCTCAAGGTTGACTCAGCCTTCCATCCTTCTGAGGTAAGTAAAGTAAGGACACAGATTGTTGGGGGCAAGAGGCTGACTCTGTAAATTGCTTAGAGAGGGCTGTAAAGCACTGTGAAGCGGTATATAAGTCTAAGTACTATTTCTATTGCCCTTCCTTCCTTCCTTCCTTCCTTCCTTCCTTCCTTCCTTCCTTCCTTCCTTCCATCCATCCATCCATCCATCCATCCATCCATCCATCCATCCATTGTCGTGCAGTGTTACAATGCAGTATTATTGGATGACTTAGCTCGCTGCCGTGAGTTTGGTCCTGACTGGCTCAAGGTTGACTCAGCCTTCCATCCTTCTGAGGTGGGTAAAATGAGGACCCAAATTGTTGGGGACAAGAGGCTGACTCTGTAAACCTGCATAGTGAGGGCTGTAAAGCACTGTGAAGCAGTATATAAATCTAAGTGCTATTGCTATAGGCTTAAGAAGTTAAGCCTATAGCATTTTTTTAAAAAAATTAGATTTATATGCCGCCCTTCTCCGGAGACTCAGGGCAGCTTACAATGCGTTAAGCAATAGCCTTCATACTTTTGTATATTTTATACAAAGTCAGCTTATTGCCCCCACAAACTGGGCCCTCAATTTACCTACCTTAGAAAGGATGGAAGGCTGAGTCAACCTTGAGCCTGGTGAGATTTGAACTTGCAATAATTGCAGACAGCTGAATGTTAATAACAGGCTTTTAGTCTGTTGAGCTATCAAAAAAATTAATTTAATTAATTTTTTAATTAATTAATTAATCCAATTTTTCTTTACTACGGGTTCTGTGGACGTGGCTTAGTGGGCATGGTGCGGCTTGGTGGGTGTGGCAGGGGAAGGATACTGCAAAATCTCTATTCCCACCCTACTCCTGGGGGAAGGATATTGCAAAATCCCCTTTCCCTCCCCACTCCTGGGGGAAGGATACTGCAAAATCCCCTTTGCTCGCCACTCCTGGGGGGAAGGATACTGCAAAATCCCCTTTCCCTCCCCACTCCTGGGGGAAGGATACTGCAAAATCTTCTTTCCTCACCACTCTTGGGGGAAGGATACTGCAAACTCTCCATTCCCTGACCACTCCTGGGGGAAGGATATTGCAAAATCCCCATTCCCTCCCCATTCTGGGGCCAGCCAGAGGTGGTTTTTGCCGGTTCTCTGAACTGCTCAAAATTTCCGCTACCAATTCTCCAGAACCTGTTAGAACCTGCTGGATTTCATTCCTGCTTCTGATCCGCTGCCCGTCGAGCTGAAAAGCAGGCATCCATCAGAACGCAAACAGCTTACCTGCAAAATTGCATCAAAATGCCTGGCCTATGAGCTTAAACCGCAGGAGCCACTGAGGTCATAAATCTATATTATGCCTGCCCACACCTGGGTATTCGTCTTTGTTGTTCAGCACACCTACACTCGCTGGAGAATTCATTAGCGGAATGACACACTCAGGCGGCGGGGCTATAAATTAATGTTTGGGCCTGGAGGAATGTCATTGATTTTGGCTGCGGTGGTGGGATGTGCCGGTTTGCCCGTCATTTCGATCATAATAGCGCTGCCAGCTTCAAAGAAGGATTTAAAGCTGACTCCCACGCCGGCAAGGAGAAAGTGGGATACCCCCGAGGGTGACACATTCCACATTCTCATTTTTAAAGAGCTAATTATAGCCACAACCTAGCTTGGATGTTCCTCCAGCGCATAAAAATATCTCCGGATTGATGTGGCTTGCATAATGCCTTCAGCAACAATAGCTTTCTCCATCCACCTTCATCAACTTGTACCGTCACAAAGAAGGGTGTGACCTGACTCATTCAGCAGGGCCAAAAACACATCACTCATTGTGGTGTGGTTTGTGTGGATGTGTGTGTGTGTGTGTGTGTGTGTGTGTGTCCCCACAGATTTCTCAGAGAGGGGAAATATTGAAAGGTGTGTATTCAACAGGAACAGGAATGTTCTCTGCTGACATCACGGATCACTCATAGGCAGGCAGTCCTTGACTTATAGCCATTCATTTAGTGACTGTTCAAAGAGTGGTGTGGTGGCCTCTCGCCTCACGATGAGTTCGATCCTAGGTTCTAGCAGATATTTCTCTCTCTGGGCACAATGAGATTATATTTGCTGAACAAAAAACTCCGCATTGGCGACAGGAAGGGTATCTGGCCAGTAAATAGCTCCATTCAGTTGCCCAGACTCTACCCCAAAGGGGATTATGGGGTTGTTAAAAGAAGACGATTTAGTGACGGTTCAAAGTTACAACAGCACTGAAAAAAAGTGACCTATGACCGTGTTTCACATTTACGACCATTGAAGGATCCCCACAGTCATGCAATCATCATTCGGATGCTTGGCATCTAGCATGTACAATATTTGTGATGGTCGTAATGTCATGCGATCCCCTTTGCAACCTTCTGACATGCAAAGTCAAGGGGGAAATCAGATTCACTTAACAACCATGTGACTGACTTAACAGCTGCAGGGATTCGCTTAAGAACGGTGAAAAGAAAGGTGGTAAGATGGGGCAAAAACTCACTTAACAAGTGCCTTGCTTAGCAACAGAAATTTTGAGGATCTGTTGTGGACATACATTGAGGGCTGCGTGTACTGTGAGGTCTTGAGTATTCCTTTGTGGCAATAGTATGACATTGCAGAATCAAGGAGAAAGGGCTGTAGGTTTTCGGTGGGTTAATAAAGAGTTGCTTTCTGAGATTTTAAAATTGCCTTACTATCCGCTTCTTCTGAGAACACATGTAGCAAGAGCAAGAGCACTTAGACTTATATACCGCTTCACGGTATATATTCTAAGCAGTTTATAGAGTCAGCTTATTGTCCCCAACAATTTGGATCCTCATTTTACTGACCTCGGAAGGCTGAGTCAACCTTGAGCCTGGTGAGATTCGAACTGCCAAATTGCAGTCAGTCGGCAGTCAGCAGAGGAGCCTGCAGTACTGCATTCCAACCATTGAGAGGGAGGAAGGAAGGAAGGAAGGAAGGAAGGAAGGAAGGAAGGAAGGAAGGAAGGAAGGAAGGAAGGAAGGAAGGAAGGAAGGAAGGAAGGAAGGAAGGAAGGAAGGAAAGTAGCAATAGCATTTAGATTTATATTCCGCTTTACAGTGCTTTACAAATGGTTTTACAGAGTCAGCCCATTGCCCCCAACAATCTAGGTCCTCATTTTACCAACCTCGGAAGTATGGAAGTGTCAACTTTGAGCCTGGTGAGATTCGAACTGCCAAATTGCAGTCAGCCGGCAGTCAGCAGAAGGAGCCTGCTGTACTGCATTACAACTACTGGGAAGGAGGGAGGGAGGGAGGGAGGGAAATAGCAATAGCACTTAGATTTATATACCGCTTCACAGTGCTTTAGCCCTTTCTAAGTGGTTTTACAGAGTCAGCCTCTTGCCCCCAGCAATCTGGGTCTCCTAATTTCACTGACCTCAGAAGGATGGAAGACTGAGTCAACCTTGAGCCTGGTGAGATTCGAACTGCAGGCAGCCGGCAGTCATCAGAAGTCGCCTGCAGTGCTGCACTCTAACCACTGCACCACCGAGGCTCTTAATATGCGTGTGTGTTTATGGATGGAAAAACTGTGATTCTATCAGGTTGTATTCTGGGTGGCCAGGCTGCCTAGAACTCCTGCAACAGACAATTTAACAAGCTTCTGGGGTCATACACACCTTCCCCTGAATGAAAGATATTTCAGCATCGAGAAATTACTTGGCTGAAAAATGAACCCTCGAAAGGAGCTGATAAAACCTCCGTTAAGACGTATAAATGCAGTCAAAATTCTCACCATTTGTTAGCTGAACCAATAGAGGATTTTGCTAATAGACTGCCCTTTATCTACACAAGCAGAGCTGGTATTCAGCCGGTTCGGACCGATTTGGGTGAAGCGGTAACGGCGACGGCTGGTGGGCCAGCCCACTCGTCCTGGCGTAATGCCGTCCTATTTAGCCACATTTTCAAGGCATGGAAGGCATGCGTGTGAGCAAAGTGCCTACGCGGAAGGCCAGGTGCATGAGCGAAGCAAGTGTGTGCTCATGCGGCAAACCGATGTTAAGAATATGTGAAACCCATTGCTGTACACAACTGTTGGGACCAATATGAAATACGCGTCTTCTCTGGCAATATCTCAATTAAAAGTTGTTAGACTGGTCTCTCATGCAATGATGACCATCGTTTTATGGCCTTCAATCAAATTTGGGAAAAGTAGAATGATGGATTAGGCGAGACACCACAGGGTACGAAAAAAAGCAAGAAGATTTTTAGCGGACTTCTTTTTTAAAATTATTATTATTATTTTTGTGAATGACATTTCTTAGTGCTTAATATACATCATGTTGTCTGAGTATTTAATTAGCTTAACAGTAATATGTTCTATGTATTGTTTAGAGGACTTCTGTGGAAGAAATGGAGGTAGTGACAGATTTTATTTTCCTGGGCTCAAAGATGACCGCAGATGAGGACTGCAGCCAAGAAATTAAAAGACGCTTGCTCCTGGGGAGGAAAGCTATGGCAAATCTAGACAGCATGCTAAAAAGCAAAGACATCACCCTGCCAACAAAAGTGTGTATAGTCAAGGTGATGGTTTTTCCAGCTGCAATGGATGGCTATGAAAGTTGGACCATAAGGAAGGCCAAAGAATTGAGCCTTTGAACTCTGGTGCTGGAGAAGACTCCTGCGAGTCCCTTGGACTGCAAGATGATCCAAGCGGTCAGTCCTAGAGGAGATCAACCCTGACTGCTCTTTAGAAGGCCAGATCCTGAATAGGAAACTCAAATACCTTGGCCACCTAATGAGAAGGAAGGACTCACTGGAGAAGAGCCTAATGCTGGGAACGATGGAGGGCAAAAGAAGAAGGGGACACGGTGGCTGGATGGAGTCACCAAAGCAGTCGTTGTGAGATTAAATGGATTCCAGAAGATGGTAGAAGACAGGAAGGCCTGGAGGAACATTGTCCATGGGGTCGCGATGGATCGGACACAACTTCACAACTAATAACAACAACAATGGTAAAGATTGCCTAGAGGCACAGCTGTTGGGGTTTCCGCCATTGAGTAAGATGACCTTCAAACTTTCATCCAACTCTGTAATGAAACAACATAGCCCTCCTGTAGGAGGAAGTAATGAAAATATATTTTTTTTAATTAAATTCTTCGACCTCCTATGCTTCTGTCCAATTATCCTCCTTTGCCTAAAGCTATAAATTACTATCCTAAAACCGCCGGAAGAAGAGACAGAAATTGGAGAACAGATGAGAACTCACCTTGCTATTAATTATATGTAAACTAGGCTACAATACATTTTTAGCTATTTTTGTTTATTCCGGCTATTTTTGAAGAACTGTCTAAGCACACCAAGATCTGTGATATGCAGTGTGGAAACTGTTACTCAAGATGCCTTTGTGTAGCCCGCACGGAGTCATTCCAGATGGAATTAATTTTTGAAAAGATGGAAACTCATCCTGGTTTTTTTCTTTTCTTTTCTTTTTAATTTCTGCTATTAGGCAAGACAAGTTTTGAATGTCAGGATATTAAGTTAATATTCTGAGCAAACAATTGCCCTTACAAATGAGAGGGCTCTGTTCTAAAAGATGTCAGAGTTAACCCCACAGAAAAAAGCTGCTCAGAAAAATTAACATTTATTCTAAAAACGGTAGCAGCACTGTTACGTTGTGTGATCTAAAAAAAAAACACTGTTAGAAAATCCACTATTTGTGAAACCTAGCATACTCTTAATATACCCTTTCTTCACTGCCTGAGTTCTAATCAAATTTCTTTCCTTATTTGGACTGGCTGTCTGAGAAGAGAACAGCCTGGAGAATTGCTGACACTTTCCAAATTAGTGTTTTGATATTTATTACCAACTGGGCTTTGTGGCTTCCTGTTAGTTCCTAGGACCTTGTATCTTATCCAGAAGAGTTTTAGTCACCCAGATCAGTAACCATTTAAATGAAAGAACACATCAAAAACCAATGGATGGAAGTGCATTGAAGTACCCAGATTCAGCACCACGGACAGCACCAGGTTCAGCACCATGGACAGCATCACCCAGCTTCTGCTTCAAGATGAATACTGAGATCTTCAGAAGTACTTGTTGAACTAAGTAGCAGCATCTACTCAATACTGATCATGAAAAGTTAAATTGGATCCAGTACTAATTAGTACTGCAAGGGAGACCCCAAGAATATATTTTAAAAAATTTAAAAAATCCTAGAAGAAAGCAATGATAAATCACTTCTCTATTGTTGCTCCATATCCTACTGGGATATGTTCATGAAGTCTTCAGAAATGGTATATGACTTAAGATAGACTAATTTCAACATATTCTACATCAACATGGAACAACTGGGAGGATGTGGTAGACTTCCTAGAAGAATCTTTACAATACATTATTCTATTCTATTCTATTCTATTCTATTCTATTCTATTCTATTCTATTCTATTCTATTCTATTCTATTCTATTCTATTCTATTCTATTCTATTCTATTCTATTCTATTCTATTCCATTCCATTCCATTCCATTCCATTCCACTCCACTCCACTCCACTCCACTCCACTCCACTCCACTCCACTCCACTCCACTCTATTATTCTATTGTATTCTATTGCATTGTATTCTGTTGCATTGTATTCTATTGCATTGCATTGCATTGCATTGCATCCTATTCTATTCTGTTCTGTTCTGTTCTGTTCTATTCTATTCTATTCTATTCTATTCTATTCTATTCTATTCTATTCTATTCTACTCTACTCTATTTTATTCTATTCTATTCTGTTCTATTCTATTTTTCTTTTCTATGCTATTCTTCTATTCTACTCTACTCTACTCTACTCTACTCTACTCTACTCTACTCTACTCCACTCCACTCCACTCCACTCCACTCCACTCCACTCCACTCCACTCCACTCCACTCCACTCCATTCTACACCACTCCACTCCACTCCACTCCCCTTCCCTCCACTCCATTATTCTA
The DNA here is from genome assembly GCA_038048745.1 of Coluber constrictor foxii. Lineage (NCBI taxonomy): Eukaryota > Metazoa > Chordata > Lepidosauria > Squamata > Colubridae > Coluber > Coluber constrictor. Next base: position 30,561,051 of record CM075968.1, read on the forward strand.
TTGTATTCTATTGTATTGTATTGTATTGCATTGCATTGCGTTGCGTTGCGTTGCGTTGCGTTGCGTTGCGTTGCATTCTATTCTATTCTATTCTATTCTATTCTATTCTATTCTATTCTATTCTATTCTATTCTATTCTTTTCTTTTCTTTTCTTTTCTTTTCTTTTCTTTTCTTTTCTATTCTTCTACTCTACTCTACTCTACTCTACTCTACTCTACTCTACTCTACTCTACTCTACTCTACTCTATTCTGTTCTATTCTAGGCAATGAGTACTGTGGATCATTCGGCTTTTTAAGTCTTGTAGGAGTACAAATTCCCTCCTTCTTACCATTTGTGCATGCTGCCATCTCTATAGGATTTAAGGGATTGGTTGCAGGACCCCCCGATGAAGGCTTTCCTCCTGCGAGGTCCTGCTTCTACACGATTTCCACGCCTGCAGTCACTAATTCCTCAAAGCCCATCTTCCTGAGCCCGATCAGTTTCTCTAATGCTTCAAATGCCACTTTGTGATTCGGGGAAACGCAACGGCGGCTCCTTGCAGGGTTGCGGTCTTTCAAATTAAAGATTAGCAGTCCGAGCATCAAATCGGTGTCGTCGTTCCCCCCCCTCCCCGCTCACCCCCCCTCCCACCCCCCTAAACTCTCGGAAAGATTTGCACTAGTTATTTATAAGCCTGGATGTTTTATCAGGTGGACTAAGAGAATGCAGCCGCACGCTGGCATTTTGAAGGTAGCCCTGGGGACACGTGTAAGCGAATGCAGAACTTCAAAAGGGAACACAGTGGGCCTGCTGGGTTTAATTAAAAAGCTCAAAGGGTTTGCGCTAAGCCGGTATGGCACTCCTACATCAACCCGACTGTCACATCCACCGGAGAAAAATATTAATCCAGATCCAATCAACCTAGGAGAAAAGAACAGAACTGCCCTCCGGAACCCCCTTCCATTGCCTCATACCCAGAATTTCAAAAAGCCAGACATGCTGAAAGAGATTATCTAGGTGTGCGGCGTCAAAATTACAGGCCCAACAGCCACTTTAGATTGAACTGAAAAGAGAAACGAGGGGAAGGAGAAGAGAGGAGAGGAGAAAGAAGAAAGGAGCCTGGTAGCTCAGCAGACTAAAAGCATTGTGATTAACACCAGCTGTTTGCAATTACTGTAAGTTCAAATCTCACCAGGCTCAAGATTGACTCAGCCTTCCATCCTTTCTAAGGTAGGTCAATTGAGGACCCAGTTTGTGGGGGCAATAAGCTGACTTTGTATAAATATACAAAAGTATGAAGGCTATTGCTTAACGGTGTACACTCAGTATACACCCTGAGTGTACTCAGGGCGGTGTAAGTCGCCCTGAGTCTTTGGAGAAGGGCGGCATATAAATCTAATTTAAAAAAAAAAGGAGAGGAAGAAAAGGGAGGGGAAGAGGAGTAGAAGGGAAGTTTAGAAGGGAGGAAGAAGAGAGGAGTGGAGGAAGGGAAGGGGAAGTAGGAAAGAGAAGGAGAGGAAGAAAGAAGAAAGTAGGAGGAGGAGGAAGAAGGAAGAGAAGGGGAGGAGAAGAAGAAAGGTTGAAAGAAAGGTAAAGGATAAAGAGCAGTCCCGAAAAAAGTAAAAATGAAAAATGAAAGTTAAAACCGAAGTGCTGTGGTTGCCAAAACAGCCAATGGAGCCCGGGCTGTATCCACAGAAGGATAGCTTCGAGATCGCACAAACTAATAATACCTCTTTATTCTACGCTTAGTGAGGACACCGTTAGAATATTGTGTGCATTGCTAAATGTCGTGGAAATC
>CM075968.1:30567832-30571247 GCA_038048745.1 Coluber constrictor foxii
ACACTGTGGACCGTTCACACAATAGCTTTCTGTCAAGAAGGCAGAGAGACTGATAGGTAGTTGAAGGCATGACAGTGAAGGCTGAGATGATGGATATAACATGGCCCCTCCATGGTGGCTGGTCAGAGTTGGGTGGGCAAAAGGCATTTCCACTACATTTCTTACATTGCATAATAGCATTCTTGCATTGCACAATAGCTTGTCAATTGAAAGGTCGGCAGTTCAGCGGTTCGAATCCCTAGTGCCTCGTAACGGGTGAGCTCCCGTGACTTGTCCCAGTTTCTGCCAACCTAGCAGTTCGAAAGCATGAAAAAATGCAAGTAGAAAAAATAAGGGCCACCTTTGTTGGGAAGGTAGCACCCTACTCCTTTTAGCATTGATGATGTTGCCTAGTTGGGTCATGGAAGATCTACAAGAAAACCACCAAGTTCAAAGAGCACCGAGGACTCCGTAGTCCTCCTCCTCCTCCTCCTCCTCCTCCCCCCGCTTCAAAAAGAAAAGATTATTAGAGGAAGAGGTATGGCATGAATGCTAGGCCTCATATCAATACAAAATTTAGGAAGTCAGTTGAACCTTCACTTTTAGTCCTGATACTTTTGAGACGCAATGGCTCAGTGGCTAAGACACTGAGCTTGATGATCAAAAGGTCAACAGTTCAGCGGTTCGAGTCCCTAGTGCCATGTAACGGGGGGAGCTCTCGTGACTTGTCCCAATTACTGCAAACCTAGCAGTTCGAAAGCACGTTAAAAAATGCAAGTAGAAAAATAGAGACCACTTTTGGTGGGAAGGGAACAGTGTTCCGTGCACCTTTGGCATTGAGTTATGCCGGCCACATGACCACGGAGACATCTTCGGACAGCACTGGCTCTTCGGCTTTGAAACGGAGATGAGCACCGCCCCCTAGAGTCGGGAATGAATAGCACATATGTGCAAGGGGAACCTTTACCTTTACCTTGCAATAGCCAACATTCAACACTAAGGCAAACTAGGAGAGCTAGTTTGGTCTAATAGTTAAAGCACCAGGCTAGAAAGCGAGAGATTGTGAGTTCAAGTCCTCCCTAAACCATGAAAGCCGGCTGAGTGACTTTGGGCCAATCACCAGGAGATGGTGAGTTGTAGTCTTGTTTTAGCCATGAAAGCCAGCTAGGTGACTTTGAACCAGTTCCTCTTTTTCAGCCCAACCCACCTCACAGAGTTATTGTTGTGGGGAAAACAAGAGGAGGGAGGTGTGTTGGATATATCTTAAGTTATTTAAGAGCTATGGTGACACAGTGGTTAGAATGCAGTATTACAAGCGAATTCTGCTGACTGCCAGCAGTTCAGCAGTTTGATCCTGACCAGTTCAAGGTTGATTCAGCCTTTCATCCTTCCAAGGTCAGTAAAATGAAGACCCAGATTGTTGGGGGCAATAGGCTCACTCTGTAAACCGATAAGAGAGGGCTGTAAAGCATTGTGAAGTGGTATATAAGCCTAAGGTCTGTTGCTAGTGCTATTGTCCTTCCTTCCTTCCTTCCTTCCTTCCTTCCTTCCTTCCTTCCTTCCTTCCTTCCTTCCTTCCTTCCTTCCTTCCTTCCTTCTTCCCTCCCTCCCTCCCTCCCTCCCTCCCTCCCTTCTTTCCAAAGTGTACAGTGGTTAGAGTGCAGTATGGCAGGCTAACTCTGCCCACTGCCAGCCATTCGATCCTGACCTGCTCATGGTTGACTCAACCTTCCATCCTTCTGAGGTCAGCAAAATGAGGACCCAGATTGTTGGGGGCAAGACTCTGTAAACTGCTTAGAGAGGGCTGTAAAAGCACTGTGAAGCGGTATATAAGTCTAAGTGCTATTGCTATTGTCCTTCCTTCCTTCCTTCCTTCCTTCCTTCCTTCCTTCCTTCCTTCCTTCCTTCCTTCCTTCCTTCCTTCCTTCCTTCCTTCCTTCTTTCCTTCCCTTTCTTCCTGTGCAGTAGTTAGAAAGGAGTATTGCAGGCTAACTCTGTCAACTGCCAGGAGTTCAATCCTAACTGGCTCAAGGTTGACTCAGCCTTCCATCCTTCCGAGGTGGGTAAAATGAGAACTCAGATTGTTGGGGGCGATTGGTTGACTCTGTAAACTGCTTACAGAGGGCTGTAAAAGCACTGTGAAGCGGTATATAAGTCTAAATGCCATTGCAATTGCTATTATTTGTAAAAATAATAAAGCTGGGATATAAATAATAACTAAGTAATTTAAAAAATCTGGGATGGGGCAGCTGGTCCAACAGGTATACACAGATGCTAAGAGGTACCAGAAACATTCATATTCCCCAGGAGCTCAGATAAGAGGAAGGCCAGAAAAAAATCTTGGCTTCAAAGAAGTAAAAAACCCCAAACATTTCCCAGCCCTCCTTTCCAGCTGCAGATTTCCAAAGATTAAGGACATGCTCGCAGGCTGGGTATTCCTCATGTCAGGCAGACTTCGACAGCAAGAGCGACAGCTGCATTCTACCAGATTGAACCATCTTGGCAGACCAATATTGTCAATTTAAAGTGCCAAATCCTCCACAGGGTTTCTTCCATCCGTTGCGGTTTAACCCTTCCCACTGGAAAAGTTGGAGGGGGAAGCCCAGGCCACAGTTAAAAAAAAAGGGGGGGGGCGGAGGAGGAAAAGTAATGGGCTGGTTTCCTAAATAACATAAAGGTAAGTAGACAGACAAACAGACAGACAGACAGACAGACACACAGAAAGACAGAAAGACAGACAGATCATAGAGGTGGATGGAGAGAATGGATGATGGATGGAGGGATGGAGAGAGAGATTTTTTTTAATTTATTTATATGCCGCCCTTCTCCGAAAACTCAAGGCGGCTTACAATGTGTTAAGCAACAGCCTTCATACTTTTGTATATTTATACAAAATCAGCTTATTGCCCCCACAAACTGGGTCCTCAATTTACCTACCTTAGAAAGGATGGAAGGCTGAGTCAACCTTGAGCCTGGCGAGATTTGAACATGAGTAATTGCAGACAGCTGGAGTTAAATTAGGATGCTTTGTCTACAGAGCTATCCAGTCAGATTGATGATAAGAGAGAGAGAGAGAGGGGGGGGGGGAGGGAGAGGGAGAGGGAGAGGGAGAGGAGAGAGAGAGAGAGAGAGAGAGGGAGGGAGGGAGATCATAGAGAGAGAGGGAGGGAGGGAGAGATGGATGGGGGATGGATGGAGGGATGGAGAGAGATGATAAGATAGACAGGTAGATAGATAGGTAGATAGGTATAAGTAGAGAGGTATAGAGAGAGAGATGGATAAATGGATGGATGGAGAGAGAGAGATGATGATAAATAGGCAGATAGGAAGATATAGATAGATAGATAGATAGATAGATAGATAGATAGAGAGAGAGAGAGAAAGAGAGAGAGAGAGAGAGAGAGAGAGAGAGAGAGAGAGACAGACAGAGATGGGT
>CM075968.1:30571447-30596447 GCA_038048745.1 Coluber constrictor foxii
GAAAGGGGGGTATGGAAGATTACAAGGTATCCTGCAAAAGGTGTTGAGAGCAGGATCCAAGAATTTATTCCTTTTTCAATCATTTTCCATCACTGCCACCCACCCCCCTCTGCCCCCACCTTCCCAGGAAGGATCTTTCAGGAGAAAAACAAAGGGGGAGAATTGCAAGGCCGAGTGAATGAGCGAATGAGTGAATGAAAAAACTTCTGGACATCAGGAGATAGCAATAGCAATAGTACTTAGACTTATATACTGCTTCACAGAGTTTTCCAGCCCTCTCTAAGTGGTTTATAGAACCAGCCTCTTGCCCCCAACAATCTGGGTCCTCATTTTACCCACCTCGGAAGGAAGGAAGGAAGGAAGGAAGGAAGGAAGGAAGGAAGGAAGGAAGGAAGGAAGGAAGGAAGGAAGGAAGGAAGGAAGGAAGGAAGGAAGGAAGATAGCACATACATACAGCTTCACAGAGTTTTCCAGCCCTCTCTAAGTGTTTTATGGAGTCAGCCTCTTGCCCCCAACAACCTGGGTCCTTGTTTTATCAACCGCGGAAGGATGGAAGGCTGAGTCAATCTTGAGTCAGTCAGGATCAAACTGCTGGCAGTTGGCGGGGTTAGCCTGCAATACTGCATTCTATCCACTGTGTAGGATGGATGGATGGATGGATGGATGGATGGATGGATGGAAGGAAGGAAGGAAGGAAGGAAGGAAGGAAGGAGGGAGGGAGGGAGGGAGGGAGGGAGGGAGGGAGGGAGGAGGGAGGGAGGGAGGGAAGGAAGGAAGGAAGGAAGGAAGGAAGGACAATTTGGGTCCTTGTTTTACCCACCTTGGAAGGATGGAAGGCTAAGGCAACCTTGAGCCAGTCAGGATCAAACTCATGGCAGTAAGCAGAGGTCAGCCAGCAATGCCGCATTGTAACACTGCACAACCATGGATGGATGGATGGATGGAAGGAAAGAAGGAAGGAAGGAAGGAAGGAAGGAAGGAAGGAAGGAAGGAAGGAAGGAAGGACGGGGAAAAGGAAGAATAATAGCACTAGGACTTAGACTTATATACCACTTCACAGTGTTTTCCAGCCCTCTCTAAGCGGTTTACAGAGTCAGCCTCTTGCCCCCAACAATCTGGGTCCTCATTTTACCCACCTCAGAAGGATGGAAGGCTGAGTCAACCTTGAGCCGGTGAGACTCGAGCTGTTAAACTGCAGGCAGCCAGCATTCAGCAGAATTAGCCTGCAATAATGCATTCTAACCACTGCGCCACCATGACATATGTTCATGGAAGCAGAGGAACTTAGGCTGTTTCCCTAGAAGACTTCAAAGAGACAGACAGATCAGACGGACCTTGGAGGTCTCTTAATCCAATTCCCTCAAGCAGGAAACCCTATATCTCATTTAGGACAGATGGTTGTCCATAAAGCAGTGGGTTAGAATGGGAACCTAAGAAAGAAATGTATTCAGTTATTGGGCCTGGTGGCTCAACAGACTAAAAGCATTGTGATTAACACCAGCTGTCTGCAATTACTGTAAGTTCAAATCTCACCAGCTCTAGATTGACTCAGCCTTCCATCCTTTCTAAGGTAGGTAAATTGAGGACCCAATTTGTGGGGACAATAAGCTGACTTTGTATAAATATACAAAAAGTATGAAGGCTATTGCTTAACGCATTGTAAGCCGCCCTGAGTCTTCAGAGAAGGACGGCATATAAATTGAACCAAATAAATAAATAAACAAATAAATAAGGTAAATACATTTGCGGGAAACGCTAAATTAAGAGGTTTTTTTAAACCATGGTGTCAGGGTTCCAACGGATGCCCTAAACTTCAAAAGAAATCCAGTTAGTTATTAGGAGTTTCATGTCATGTTCCCAAGTGAAGCCAGCTCTGACCCTATGTAATTTGTGCCCCAATCATCACCCTGCTCCCCCCCCCAGGGTGTGTCATCAATCATATTCCCAACGGAGCAATTTCACAAATTGTAGAGACCATTCCCCTCTGGCCACTGTGGGTAACCCTGGGATACAGCCTTGAGAGAGATAAGCCTGGAATGTGCATCTGTCTTTGTGCTGCCATGCTGTTTCCTCCGTTCCCCATCCCCCCCCTTGCTTATGACAACTTGAGAGCAGTCCAGGGATGCTTTGCGAGTTGACACATGGTTTATTGAACTATTGATCGAATCAATGGCAGCTTGTTCAGAGAATTTTCGGCTTGGTTCTCCATTTCTTTTGTGTAGCAGATATAAATTGAGTAGAAACACAAAAGGCCAGGCTCTGGATTCAGTTTACCAATCATATTTAAAATAAGCCAGGAGTTGTTTAAACCAACAACAAACCATAGTTTCAAATGAAGGTGTGTTACTACTAAATAAAGTGGATTTTTTTCCCCCTTCCTTGATTTGGATTTATATACTATGAAAACCGGACTTGGCCATATGAGTGCGTAGACTCAGCATTGGGTTCTGTCCTACAACAGGCTTAAACTGAATTAACCTGTTTTATGGGTTCATACAATATCTTGAGCCATGAGCAAACAGACTGAGTTCACTCAATGTTCTCAACACAGAAATCATGCAAATAGGGAAAAGAAATAAACACAACCCCCCACCCCCATCCTAACTAACTTTCACACAAACCGAGATCAGTATGTGTGAATGGTAGGATTTTTAACTACCCTAGTTAGATGGGTTGTGAGCGGCATGGTAGTGTAATGGTGAAGAAGCTCACGCCCACTTGGAAGGTTGAGAGTTCAATCCTAGGCAGTGAAAGATGTTTCTGGGTGCAAAGAGAAAATATCTGCTGTGAACTCCACATAGGCATCAGAAAGGGCATCCGGCTGGCAAATGCTCAGTTCCATCCAGGTGCCCAAACTCTATCCCGAATGAAGAGATTACAGAGTCATTAAAAGGGAGTTTTAGTTAGATGAGTTGTTAGATTTTTGATTTGCATCAAAAGTTTGGTTCCTTCCTTAGCTTTCCTTAACGTTTAATCTGACATATCAGAAGACCTTAGCTGTCCGTGGCTGATCTGTACCAAGTACAAAGTAGGACATGAATTGTGGACTAAGCAAAGACTGAAGAAAAAAAACCCTCTTTTTTCAGCTGGAGATTGGAAGGTGGGAGTTGGGGGGAGGCAGAGAGGGGGTTGGTTCAGAAAATATTGCTACCATGCAAAGAAATTAATATTTTAGGCACCTCAATTTTCAGGTCTTATATATAATTTACTCAGCAGGTCACTCCTGCTTGGAAAGCTGAATCGTGCAGAAAAAGTCAAAACCCAAACTTACAGGGGAGAAAAAAAGAAAAAAAGAAAAGAACCACTGCCTTGCAATTTCATAAGAAACGTTGTTGAAAGGAAAATTGCTAGAACCACTTGTCCCTAGAATATGGTGCAGGGCAGTGATGGGTGGCCCCCGGTTCAGTCCGGTTCGCAAGAACCGATAGTAAAACTGGTTGGAGGCCCCGCCCACTGACCCAGATGTCATCATTGGCAATCTGCGCATCTGCAAACAAGTAGTAAAGGTAAGAAGACCCCACCCCTGGTGCAGGGGGTAATTTTCTGATGGTTTCTGGGACGGGCAGTCACTTAAACCTCCCTTTCTCAGGGATGCTGGATTTACCCCCAAAACATAGAATTGTACCATTGGGTGTAAGTGAGAGCATCTCTTCAAAAGCCCCCTCTCCCTACACACGGGGTGATGTCTATCTCAGCCCTGGATTGTACCAGCCTTGATTCGGTAATGTTTTCATGCTTCCCCAAGAATTGGAAAAGTCCCCAAGCTCTAATCATAACTGACAGTTGAAAATACATTCTTTTAACTAGCTGGAATAAAATTAGTTCAAAGTAAAATGTCATCTCTAGTGTTTCTTTAGTTGCAGAAATGGTTTGGGAAGAAAGAGAAGGAGAAAGGCCGAGGAGGAGGAGAGAGTGGGAGAAAGAGAAAAGGAGAGGAGGGGAGGAGGAAAGAGAAAGAAGAGGAGGAGAAGGAGAAGAAGAAGGGAGAGGAGAAGGAAAATGAAGAGAAGGAAAAAAAGGAAAAGGAAAAGAAGGATATTTTTTTATAATAGTAGAGATGGAAGCGGGACGAGGAGGAGAACTTTGCGGTCCTTGATACTCTCTGAGCTTGATTGTTTTCTTGCAGATGTTTCATTAGCCAAACTAGGTAGCATCATCTACCTAGTTAGAAGGGAGAGGAAGAGGAGGAAGAGGAGGAGGAGGAGGAGGAGGAGGAGGAGGAGGAGGAGGAGGAGGAGGAGGAGGGGGAGAAGAAGAAGAAGAAGAAGAAGAAGAAGAAGAAGAAGAAGAAGAAGAAGAAGAAGAAGAAGAAGAAGAAGAAGAAGAAGAAGAAGAAGAAGAAGAAGAAGAAGAAGAAGAAGAAGAAGAAGGTTGACTGTGGGATCCTTGTTGCTCTCTGAGCTTCGTTGTTTTCTTGCAGATGTTACATTACCCAAATAAGTAACATCATCAGGGAGTGGGGTTTGCAGGGTGGAAGAGAAGGAGGAGGAGAAGAAGAAGAAGGAGAAGAATAGGAGGTAGTGGTTCAATGCCAATATCTTAGAAATGTAGAGGCAGGAGGCTCTTCCCCTATGCTTTCTTGAAAACAGGACTTGACCACAGAAAGAGGGAAGGTGGTTCAGCTGTATTGATCACGTACGTATCTGAGGTCCACAGAAGTTGACGTATATCTTCCTTCTGGCAAACAATGGCTATTTTGTGAGGGGTGTCCATCCCATCTCCAATTCCAGATGTGCTAATTAACGTCCCCCCCCTCCCAAAGTCTGCAAATCCCTTTCCTGTCGTCTCAGGAGTGACCACACCATAAGGTTATTTAAAAAATCCTCTTTTTTTTCCCCTCCTCAGCTCCTGACTGAACTACAGTTCCCTGGGCTCCTTGTGGAGAAAGGAATTATAGCTGAGACCAATTTAAGCCTCGTCGGCACAAATTTGCATCTGTTTACTGTCTCCGCCGTAGGTCAGAGAACATAATAAGAAACACGGAAATATAAAACTTATTATTCCGTCGAACAAATATTTCTTCACAAAAAAGCCAAACACTTCAGGCACTGGGAAACGCAACCAATTATCTCTGAAACAATAAACGGCACAATTTCTCTACATTAGTGTTTCATCTTCCTTCCAAAATGATGATGGCCAGCTAAGCTCTATAAAACCATGCGTGCTTTCAGCAGAAAAGGCCCATTGAATTCAATAAGAACGGTTTCTAAGTAAGAGTCCCTAAATCCAGGGGTGGGCTTCAAAATTTTTAGCAAGGGGTTCTCTACTCGGTTGCTGGGTGGGCGTGGCCATGGTGGGTGTGGCCTACTCAGCCTCCTGCACCACCATTTTTGCCGACCCTGGGCTCCGGAGGCTTTCCTTGAGTCTCCCCAGGCTCCAGTGGCCCTCTGGAGGCCCATTTCCGGCCTTCCCAAGCTTCCAATAGGCCCGTTTTTCTCACTCCACGAGCCTCCGCATGTGTCCTGCACTTACCTACATTCAAAACAGGCCATGTGGGGACTCCTGGGAGGGAAGGGGAGGGGAGGGGTGGGCAGGGCCAGCAGGAAGTGGGATTTGGGGGTTCTCCGAACTGCATAGAATCTTAGTTAGAGGTTCTCTCGAACCCAATGCAAACCCGCAGCAGCCCACCCCTGCTTAAATCTCTGGAAGAAGCAACCTCTAGTCCCCTTTTTCCAGGGTCAGAAGCCACTGTAAGCAGGATCAGTCCTAGTTAGTGCTTGGATGGAGATTACAAGGAGAGTAGAACTGATTATAAAATAAAAAGAATCTCCTGAGATGGAGGTAGTGACAAACCACCTCCATCATGACTGGTAAGAAACCCATACGGCTGTCTCCATGAAGACATCAGAATCTGAGGTGAAACCAGCCTTAATAGCAGTGACTGTGAAGAGGGATCTTGGAGTCTTAGTGGGCAAACAATTAAATATAAGTCAACAGTGTGCGGTGGCAGCCAAAGAAGCCGATGCAATCTTAAATTGAATCAACAGAGGGAAACAATCAAGATCAAGGGAGGTATTACTACCACTCTATAAAGCCTTAGTAAGGCCACAACTAGGATACTGCATCCAGTTTTGGTCACCACTATAGAAAAAGATGTTGAGACTCTAGAAAGAGTTCAGAGAAGAGCAACCAAGATGATTAGGGGACTGGAGGCTAAAACATACGATGAACGGTTGCAGGAACTGGGCATGGCTAGTCTAGCGAAGAGAAGGACCAGGAGAGACGGGATAGCATCTTCCAATATCTGAGGGGCTGCCACAGAGAGGAGGAAGGGGGTCAGACTATTTTCCAAAGTACCTGAAGGCCAGACAAGGAATAATGGATGGAAACTGAACAAGGAGAGATTTGACCTGGAAATAAGGAGGAATTTCCTGGCAGTGAGAACAATCAACCGATTGGAACAGAAGTTGCCTTCAAGAAGTTGTGGGAGCTTCATCACTGGAAGCTTTCAAGAAGACATTGGACTGCTGTTTGTCAGAAATGGTGCAGGATCTCCCGCTTGGGCGGTGGGATTGGACTAGATGACCTACAAGGTCCCTTCCAACCCTGTTAATCTGAATCTATCTAAGATGATCAAAGATCTGGAGATTAAAACATGAAGAATGGTTGCAAGAACTGCGCCTAACTAGTCTAGTGAAGAGAAGGACCAGGGGAGACAGGATAGCAGTCTTCCAATATTTGAGGGGCTGCCACAGAGAGGAGGGGGGCAAGCTATTTTCCAAGACACCCGAAGGCCGGACAAGGAATAATGGATGGAAACTGACCAAGGAGAGATTTAAACTAGAAATAAGGAGAAATTTTCTGTCAGTGAGAGCAATCAACCCATGGAACAGCTGGCCTTTGGAAGTTGTGGGAGCTTCATCATTGGAGGCTTTCAAGAAGAGATTGGACAACCATTTGTCCGGAATGCTATAAGATCTCTTGTTTGAGCAGGGGTTCACTAGAAGACCTTCAAGGTCCCTTTCAAGTCTATGTTCTGGGTCAGAGGTGGGTTTCACATAATAAGGAGCTGCTGATCCAGTTCTACAGAGGAATGATTAAGTCCGTCATCTGCACCTCCATAACTGTCTGGTTTGGCTCTGCAACCCAACAAGACAGACACAGACTTCAGAAGATAAGTAGAATTGCAGAAAAAAACCATGGCTACCAACCTGCCTTCCATGGAGGACCTGTCTACTGCACGAGTCAAAAAGAGGGCTGGGAAAATATCTACAGACCCCTTGCATCCTGGACATCAACTGTTTCAACTCCTACCCTCAAAACAACGCTATAGAGAACTGAACAGCAGAACAACTAGACACAAGGACAGTTTTTTCCCGAACTAACAACTAAACAACTAATTCCCTCAACACTGTCAAACTATTCCCTAAAGCTGCATTACCATTACTATTAGTCTTCTGATTGTTCCTATCATTCATCTCCTCCCACTTGTGACTGCACGACTGTAACTTCTTGTTGTATCCTTATGATTTATATTGATTGTTTCCTAGAATGATTTGATTGCTTATTTGTTCCCTATGACTATCATTAAGTGTTGTGCCTTATGATTCTTAACGAATGTATCTTGTCTTTTTATGTACACTATCAAGACAAATTCCTTGTGTGTCCAATCACACTTGGCCAATAAAAAATTCTATTCTATTCTATTCTATTCTATTCTATTCTATTCTATTCTATTCTATTCTATTCTATTCTATTCTATTCTATTCTATTCTATTCCATTCCATTCCATTCCATTCCTTTCCTTTCCTTTCTATTCCATTCCATTCCACATTCTATTCTATTTCTATTCTTTTATTCCTTGTCCTATTCTGTTCTCCTTCCTTCTTTCCTTCTCCTCCCTATTCTATTCTATTCTATTCTATTCTATTCTATTCTATTCTATTCTATTCTATTCTATTCTATTCTATTCTATATTTTACAACCGGTTCACCACGCACCAAAAATGTGAGCATACACATGTGCTTTGCTCTCTAACCTCAGCTTGCACGCATGCAAACGGCTTAGAAAACATGGCTAAATAGGATAGCATAGTGCCAGAGTGAGTGGGCGCCACTAGTGGCTCTCCTGAACCGGTCTGAATCGGTTGAATACACCACGGTTCTGGTTGCAAGAATGCATGTCAGCTTTTTGAAGTAGGCCAGGTTAGGAAACAAATATTGCAAGTATAACAGGAATACTTTTGTTGTGGGGTATAGTAACAGAATTTTGAAAGCTTACCAAATTTGCCTTCTAACCCCTCTTATTTCAAACAGAATTAAAGAGAGGTTATTTTCGGTGACTTTCTTATGTTTTGCTCCTTCCCCAGGGCTGAGATGTTGCTATAACTATTAAGAGATCATTCTTTTTTTCTTTTTTTTTAAAGAGAACATTCTAAAATAAAGTGCACTCAATTTTCAATCTGGAGGGTATTTATTGTGTGACTTCTATAGTACAGGTAGTTTTCGACATACTGCAGTTCATTTAGTGACCGTTTGAAGTTACAATGGCACTAGAAAAAGTGACTTAGGATCATTTTTCACACAACAGTTGCAACCTCTCCGTAGTCACGTGATCAAAATTCAGATGCTTGATAACTGATTCATACTTATGATGGTTGCAGTGTCCCGGGTCATGTGATTCTCGTTTTGCTGAAAAGCAAAGTCAATGGGGAAGCCCGATTCACTTAACAACTGTGGCATGAAAGGTCGTAAAATGAGGCAACACTCACTTAACCAACGTTTCCCTTGAAAACATACTGTATTTTTCGGAGTATAAGATGCACCTTTTTCCCCCCAAAAAGAGGGTGAAAATCTGGGTGTGTCTTATACTCCGAATGTAGCCTCACCCAGCTTCTCAAACAGAGGTTTCAGATGCTGAAAAAAGCATCAGAAACAGAGCTTCCAAAAAGAAGCCCCAAACAGAGCTTCAGAAAAAAAGCCTCCAAACAGAGCTTCAGAAAAAAAGCCCCCAAACAGAGCTTCAGAAAAAAAGCCTCCAAAGAGCTTCAGAAAAAAAGCCCCCAAACAGAGCTTCAGAAAAAAGCCTCCAAACAGAGCTTCAGAAAAAAAGCCCCCAAACAGAGCTTCAGAAAAAAAGCCCCCAAACAGAGCTTCAGAAAAAAGCCTCCAAACAGACTCCAAACAGAGCTTCAGAAAAAAAGCCTCCAAACAGAGCTTCAGAAAAAAGCCCCCAAACAGAGCTTCAGAAAAAAAGCCCCCAAACAGAGCTTCAGAAAAAAGCCTCCAAACAGACTCCAAACAGAGCTTCAGAAAAAAGCCCCCAAACAGAGCTTCAGAAAAAAAGCCCCCAAACAGAGCTTCAGAAAAAAAGCCTCCAAAGAGCTTCAGAAAAAAAGGCTCCAAACAGAGCGTCAGAAAAAAAGCCCCCAAACAGAGCTTCAGAGGCTTTTTTTCTGAAACTCTGTTTCAGAGGCTTTCAGAGGCAGGAAAGAAAGTTTTTTCTGGAATGGAGTTTCAGAAAAAAAAAGCAAAAATAAAGCAAGGAACAGAGCTCACAAGCAAGGAACCTATTGGTAAAAATTTATCTCTGGGAACAGCTGATTGAGGGTATTCCGGGAGGTCAATCCACCTGCCAATCAGCCTTTTTCTTATTTTCCTCCCCCCAAAATAAGGTGCATCTTATACTCTGAAAAATACGGTAAATTTTGGGCTCAGTTGTGATCCTAAGTCGAGGACTAACGTATCTGACTTCTCTCAATGTTCTTCGCAGTCTCTTCTTATTCTCCACTTCAACTGACGGATTCGACTTGCAAAATTGTACCTCCGCCTTTAGCAAAACACGAAAAAAACCCCCAAAAAGCGTTTTTGGCAACAAGTCCATTCCAGAAGAAATCCAGTCCCAGTTTATCAAGCATTCATAGCCTGTCCTTGAACACATTTTATACACAGTAGGTTTCTGCCTTTTTGATTGTTTATTTTCAGATTGCATGTGTGTGCATACATGTGTGTGTGTGTGTGTGCTTTTATAATGATGCTTTCAGGACCAATTAAAATAACAAACTCAATGCTGGTGGAACTGTAGCTCCTTAAAAATATGCAGATTAGGATGTTCAAAAAGAAGCTTTGAAATAGTGTGAATTTCCCAGGTCAACTGTTAACATCAAAACAAATATGCATTCTCTTTACAAGTCGTTTCGTTGCTTCGCCAATTCTGTTCCATTCAGAGACTGATAGAGCTTAAAATAACTCACAGCGCAATCCTACGCATGTCTTCGAATTCCTGTCTGATGATTTTCAGATGTTCAGAAGAAACTCCCGCAAAACTCTCATATCAACTGTCGCTATTTATAATTAAAAACCAAGATAGCTCAGGGTAATGAACCATTCGTCGCTTTGAAGAGCACGATGGTTCTGTGGGCGTGGCTTGGTGGGCGTGGTGTGGCTTGGTGGGCATGGCAGGGGAAGGATACTGCAAAATCCCCATTCCCACCGCACTCTGGGGCCAGCCAGAGGTGGTATTTGCTGGTTCTCCAAACTGCTCAAAATTTCTGCTATTGGTTCTCCAGAACCTGTCAAAACCTGTTGGATTTCACCCCTGATTTAGAGTCACTAAAATATGAACCACCACCACCCCAATGGCAAACTAGCAGCTTTGCAATTTGGCTGTGTTTTTGTTCTCTCTTCCAAATTTCTCAAATGCTAAAGAAAAATAGCTTCTTCTTCTTCTTCTTCTTCTTCTTCTTCTTCTTCTTCTTCTTCTTCTTCTTCTTCTTCTTCTTCTTCTTCTTCTTCTTCTTCTTCTTCTTCTTCTTCTTCTTCTTTCGTTGCACAATCAGCCAGATGTTCAGACTGGATTTGACATTTTTGACCACTTATTGAGTCCTTTCCAAGGACCTTGGATAGGCAGATGTTGATGTTTTATGGTGTTTGAGATAGCATAATTGTATTGTCCTGAGATTTAGCTTTGTCTCCTTCTCCTCCTCCTTCTCCTTCTCCTTCTCCTCCTCTTTATCTAGTAGTAGGTTATCAAATGCCTTACTGAAGTCCAAGTAAATTCCTCCTCCTCCTCCTCCTCCTCCTCCTCCTCCTCCTCCTCCTCCTCCTCCTCCTCCTCCTCCTCCTCCTCCTCCTCCTCCTCCTCCTCCTCCTCCTCCTTCTTCTTCTTCTTCTTCTTCTTCTTCTTCTTCTTCTTGTTCTTCTTGTCCCTGGAAAATCCTTTTCTAGCACTGATAATAACAATAGCAATAGCACTTAGACTTATATACCGCTTCACAGTGCTTTCACAGCCCTCTCTAAGCAGTTTACAGAGTCAGCCTCTTGCCCCCAACAATCTGGGTCCTCATTTGACCCACCTCGAATGGATGGAAGGCTGAGTCAACCTTGGCGAGAACTGAACTGCCGAACAACTGGCAATCAGCAGAAATAACCTGCAGTACTGCACTCTAACCACTGTGCCACCATGGCTCATAATCATGTTACCTAGTTGAGTCATGAAACATCTGCAAGAAAACCACTAAGCTCAGAGAGCACCAAGGACTCCAGCGTCGTTCTCCTCCTCCTCTCCCCTCCCCACCTTCAAAAAGAAAGGATTATTAGAGGAAGAGATATGGCATGAATGCTAGACCCCATATCAATACAAAATTTCTCAAGTCAGTTGAACCTTCACTTTTAATCCTGATACTCTTGGGACGCGGTGGCTCAGTGGCTAAGACGTTGAGCTTGTCGATTGAAAGGTCGGCAATTCAGCGGTTCGAATCCCTTGTGCCACGTAATGGAGTGAGCTCCCGTGACTCGCCCCAGCTTCTGCCAACCTAGCAGTTCGAAAGCAGGTCAAAAATGCAAGTAGAAAAATAGGGTCCCCCTTTAGTGGGAAGGGAACAGAGCTCCATGTGCCTTTGGCGTTGAGTCATGCCGGTCACATGACCATGGAGACGTCTTCAGACAGTGCTGGCTCTTCGGCTTTGAAACGGAGATGAGCACCGCCCCCTTGAGTCGGGAACAACTAGCACAGATGTGCGAGGGGAACCTTTACCTTACTCTTGAGAAGGCAGAAGGGAAAATGTTTTAAAGGAACTGAATTCTCCTTCAATTTCCTCAGCTTGGATGAAAATTAAACTTACACTCATAAGATCCACTGGATTCCAACGTCAACGAGGGATCGAGCACATTTTGAATTTCACGTTTGGATTTTGAATAAAGGCTATCATTCCGGGTGTGTGTGTGTATTTTTCAGCATTCTATCGAATTTTCTTTTGCCCATTATCTCTCAGTTATTCCCCAAGGGCTGCTGGTAGTAATTAAGATCTACATTGCACCCTTTTGTGATATAATTAAACTCGGTGTTTAATTAGAAAGCCTAGCCAGGGCCAAACGAAGAGAAATCAATTTTGTATCTAATGGGCCAAGCAAGGATGAGGAAAAAGACATCCAGGAAATCTTGAAACGGCATCAAAAATTAGCGGAAACAAGCTAACGTTTGACATTTCCATGAATTGAACCTCGCTACAGAGGCTTTTGAATCCCTTTTTCTATTTTGGAAGTTAATTATCGGGTTAAAAGGTATATTTTTTTTTTTTGAATTGGGACAATTTAGCAAACTTCTCAGGTTTGCCCAGCAGCTCAGGATAACTCAGTTACAATAGTACCGTATTTTCCCGAAAATAAGACCCTGTCTTATATTTTTTGAACCCCGAAATAAGTGCTTGGCCTTATTTTCAGGGAGGTCTTATTATTTTGGGGTGCATGGAGGAAACCAAAGGAAATGGCGAGGATCAGCTGTGCACGCATTTAAATATTTTTAGGAAGGGCTTATTTTCAGGGGGGGTGTCTTATTTTAGTGCATGAGCTCAAAAGACCGATTGGGGCGATTATCAGGGAATGTCTTATTTTAGGGGAAACAGGGTAGTAAAGAACATTTGCTCAAACACCAGTAGTCCTTGACTTAATAATAGTTCATTTACTTACAACAGCACTAAAAAAAAGTTTTTCACACAGACCGTTTCCCCAAAAATACACCCTATTCAGAAAGTAAGTCCTAGCTTGATTTTTACAGATGAACCCAATATAAGCTCTAACCCCCCCCCCCCCCAAATAAGCCATAATTAAGACCTCACCCACTCCAGGATGCACAGGTAAAAATTAAGCTAGGGTGGGGATGGAGGGGGTGGAGCTATCCAGCTACTTACATTTGGACAGTTGCAATTGGGCCTTGCACACCTCGACCCATTTCTTCTGCAGCTGGCAAGGCTTTCCTGAAGGCCTCTGTAGCCAATGACAGAACTCCGGATCAATCTGGAGCTCTGTGATCGGCTGCAGAGGCCTTCAGGAATCTCATCAGGCTCAAAGTTGACTCAGCCTTCCATCCTTCCGAGGTCAATAAAATGAGGACCCAGATTATTGGGGGCAAGAGGCTGACTCTGTAAACTGCTTAGAGAGGGCTGTAAAAGCACTGTGAAGCGGTATATAAGTGCTATTGCTTCCTTCCTTCCTTCCTTCATTCCTTCCTTCCTTCCTTCCTTCCTTCCTTCCTTCCTTCCTTCCTTCCTTCCTTCCTTCCTTCCTTCCTTCCTTCCTTCCTTCCAGTTGGCTCAGCCTTCCATCCTTCTGAGATGGATAAAATGAGGACCCAGATTGTTAGGGGCAGGAGGCTGACTCTGTAAACTGCTTAGAGAGGGCTGTAAAAGCACTGTGAAGCGGTATATAAGTGCTACTGCTATTGCCCTTCCTCTGGCAACTATGAGGCAGCACAAGATGGCTTCAGCCAGATTTGCTTCAGAGTTGACAGCCAATGGGTGCATTACTCAGAACGCTAATACCCTTCCTTCCTTCCTTCCTTCTTTCCTCCCCCCCCTCCCTCCCTCCCTCCCATCCAGTTAGCCTTCCATCCTTCTGGGGTCAATAAAATGAGGATCCAAGCAGTATATAAGTGCTATTTTCCTTCCTTCCTTCCTTCCTTCCTTCCTTCCTTCCTTCCTTCCTTCCTTCCTTCCTTCCTTCCTTCCTTCCTCCCTCCCTCCCTCCCTCCCTCCCTCCCTCCCTCCCTCCCTCCCTCCCTCTCTCCCTCCCTTCCAATTGGCTCAGCCTTCCATCCTTCCGAGGTTAGAGAGGGGCTGTAAAGCACTTTGAAGCGGTATATACGTCTAAGTGCTTTTGCTATTATTATGTATAAGTTAAATTGACTCAGACAGTACACCATTTTTCTAAGCCCTTTTATGCATGCTGAAGAAAAATGTATAAATAAAATTACAAAAGAAAAAGAACTAAATAGGATTTCCATAATATATGTTGTCATGTCTCCTGGAAATATCCCCCCCCCCCAACCTGCAAAACAACGGCCTCTAAATAAACCGGCACAAATATAACATGTTTCAAGCTTTCCGTTCCTCCGGAGGGGAATCTTATCTGCATAACGACAAGAGGAGAAGGTGTCTCATCCTGTTGGGCATTCATCTCTCACTTTGTAATAATATTTTCTGCACCTCACTTCGTGCGCGGATAAACATTTGAGATGGCTGCCAAAGTGAGTCCTACTCATTCTGGAAAGGTGGGTAGAGCAAACCATGTATGACAGGTGTTTATTTTTATTTTTTTTGCCGGGGGAAGGGGAGGAAAGGGGTGGGTGGGAAACAAAGACTGCTATGTTTTAAAGGAGGGTCTTAGCTCATATGGTTTCAAAAGCCAGCACGAGGCAAATGAATGTAAAACAAAAGGGAGGCGTTGCGGAAAGAAATCTGCAAAAGAGTTTTGCATCAAAACTATGAGCATTAGATTCAGATTAACAGAGTTGGAAGGGATCTTGGAAGTCATCCAGTCCAACCCCACCCCCCACACCCACCCAAGCAGGAGACCCTACACCATTTCTGACAGATGGCAGTCCAGTCTCTTCTTGAAAGCCTCCAGGGATGAAGCTCCCACAACTTGATTGCCAACACTGCCACTCTTTCCCCTGTAAGTATGTGAGAATCAGCTTGGGAGACAGAAGGAAAAGCCACAGCCAGGGCAAGGATGAGATAAACTCCAAATATTTAACCATGTGTAACTGCTAGCTATTCAAGGCTAACCTTGATGTAAACGGAATCTTCTCTGAGCTGAAGAAGCTTCTTGGATGAGAAGCAAGCTGTCTTCGAGGAAAAAAAACAGGGAAGTTCAGTTGTCTTTTGAAATAGCATCTTTGGGACAACCATTACTTGGATGACTGAGAATCTCCGTCGACATTTAGCAAGAAAAAAACCCATGGCTACCAACCTGCCTTCCATGGAGGACCTGTATACTGCATGAGTCAAAAAGAGGGCTGTGAAAATATCTACAGACCCCTCGCATCCTGGACATCAACTGTTTCAACTCCTACCCTCAAAATGACGCTATAGAGCACTGCACACCAGAACAACGAGACACAAGGACAGTTTTTTCCCAAATGCCATCACTCTGCTAAACAAATAATTTCCTTAACACTGACAAACTAGTTACTAAATCAGCATTACTATTACTATTAATCTTCTCATCGTTCCTATCACCCATCTCCTCCCACTTACGACTGCATGACTGTAACCTTGTTGCTGGTATCCTTACTATTTATATTGACTGTTTCCCTATGACTATCATTAAGTGTTGTACTTTATGATTCTTGTCGAATGTGTCTTTTATTTTATGTACACTGAGAGCGTATGCACCAAAGACAAATTCCTTGTGTGTCTAATCACACTTGGCCAATAAAGAATTCTCTTCTCTTCTCTTCTCTTCTCTTCTCTTCTCTTCTCTTCTCTTCTCTTCTCTTCTCTTCTCTTCTCTTCTCTTCTCTTCTCTTCTCTTCTCTTCTCTTCTCCTCTCTCCTCTCCTCTCCTCTCCTCTCCTCTCCTCTCCTCTCCTCTCCTCTCCTCTATATTCTATTCTATTCTATTCTATTCTATTCTATTCTATTCTATTCTATTCTATTCTATTCTATTCTATTCTATTCTACTCTACTCTACTCTACTCTACTCTACTCTACTCTACTCTACTCTACTCTACGTTCTCTATTCTATTCTATTCTATTCTATTCTATTCTATTCTATTCTATTCTATTCTATTCTATTCTATTCTATTCTATTCTATTCCATTCCATTCCATTCCATTCCATTCCACTCCACTCCACTCCACTCCACTCCACTCCACTCCACTCCACTCCACTCCATTCCATTCCACTCCACTCCACTCCACTCCACTCCACTCCACTCTACTCTACTCTACTCTACTCTACTCTACTCTACTCTACTCTACTCTACTCTATATTCCCTATTCTATTCTATTCTATTCTATTCTATTCTATTCTATTCTATTCTATTCTATTCTATTCTATTCTATTCTATTCTATTCTATTCTATTCCATTCCATTCCATTCCATTCCATTCCATTCCATTCCATTCCATTCTATGCGCTTTGCGATGAACACCCTTCGAAAGATGTGGGATTTCCAGAAAAATTGCAGACTAAGCAAATCATCTGCGCTTCAGTTTGAGATGCAGACAACACAGACTCATCCCCCCCACCCTGCGTCTGTCTACAAGAGTGAAGGGACACAGGGCAGAAAACATCCTGCAGGAAGCTCAGCTCCACAACACGGTTCCTTTCAGCAGTTCCAAGAAGGCTTCACACACGTCTGCGACACTGATAAAGCTCCAAGTGGCCTTGATGGCTCTCTAAAAGAATGCAAATGGCCAGCTGTCTGCAAGGAATATAAATCCAGGGCTGGGCTGCTGGGGGTTCGGGAGAACCTCTAGCTAAGATTCTGTGCAGTTTGGAGAACCTCCAAATCCCACTCCTGGCTGGCCCTGCTCACCCCTCCCCTCTCAGGAGTCCCCACGCAACCTGTTTTGGATGCAGGTAAGTGCAGGGTGCACGTGGAGGCTCAGGAAGGGTGAAAAACGGGCCTACTGGAAATTTGGGAAGGCTGGAAACAGGCCTGTTTCTGGCCTCCAGAGCCTGGGAAGGCTGCTTTCACTTTCCTGGAGGCTTGAGGAAAGCCTCCGGTGTCCCGGGAGAGCAAAATCACCCCTCCTGCCATGGTGCAGGAGGCTGACTAGGCCACACCCACCATGGCCACGCCCACCCAGCAAGCGGGAAAAGAACCCCTTGCTAAAATTTTTGAAGCCCACCGCTGTATAAATCCCTCCGTTCCCTACCATCCAGGCAGAGCTGAAGAAGCTTCTGGGATGAGAAGTGAAATGTCTTCAAAGAAAAACCAAGGAAGTCGAGTTGCCTCTTGAAAAAGCACCTTGGAGACCACCATGACTTGGATGGCTGTGAATCTCCATAGACTTCTCTGTTTTGCCTTGGGAAATACTGTAAAGGCATGAAGAATGAGGGCCACCTATTGGCGCTAAATAAGACTCAATGGAATTCAAGAAGGGTTGGAACTTAGACCATTTGTGGGAACGTAAAGACTCCAGGCTGGTTCCTCTCTTGATGCCAACACTGCCACTCTTTCCCCTGTAAGTATGTGGGAATCAGCTTGGGAGACAGAAGGAAAAGCCACAGCCAGGGCAAGGATTAGATAAAAGGCACCTTAGCCCACAGAAGTAACACAGGTGTGTTAAACCAGGGGTGAAATGCTCCAGGTTCAGACCGGTTCGGCCGAACCTGTAGCGATGGCAGTGTGAGGCTCCGCCCACCCACCCAGTCATCGTTACTTTCTGGTTTTAACCAGGAAGGAAGTGGTTTTTTACCCTCTGTCCATGCACAGAGGGTCCAAGCGTGCACTTGACATGCGGTGCTTGCACTTCCGAACCTTGGGAAGGTAAATAGATTTCACCCCTGTGTTAAACCCCTCAAAAGGAACCATCCATAGTTTCATAGTTTAGAATAGAATAGAATAACAGAGTTGGAAGGGACCTTAGAGGTCTTCTAGTTGAACCCCCTGCTTAGGCAGGAAACCCTACACCACTTCAGACAAATGGTTATCCAACATCTTCTTTAAAAACTTCCAGTGTTGGAGCATTCACAACTTTTGGAGGCAAGTTGTTCTACTGATTAATCATTCTAAGTGCCAGGAAATTCCTCCTGAGTTCTAGGTTGCTTCTCTCCTTAACTAGTTTCCACCCATTGCTTCTTGTCCTGCCCTCAATCCAGGAAACTAACCATGCCCTTGTAAATAGAAACAGGAATTAAAAAGAACCAAAGCAAAGCATAAAACAGTACAAATCAAATGAGAAAAACAAGAATCTTAACAATGTCCTACAGATTATAGTTTTTCAGTATTTGTATGCTAGAAATTATGATTTCCCAGTCTATAATTAATGCAACTTTGAGGATTCATGCAAAACAAGTACAGGAAACAGAGTAATTTTCACCAATGGTGGTCACATAAAGAGCTCACTTACTTTTTGGGTCTATAGTCTGGAATAGATCTGTCCAAAGAAATCCGATCGCTCAGTTGTGCATTGTAACCATATTCTTCATATTTTGTTTCAGATTCATGGCTGTCATCTCTCAGGGTGGCAGCCATTCCTCCTTGGCCCAAGCCTCCTGGGCCTTCAACTAATCCCATTGGCTTGGCTAGACCTGGGAAGGGGGAAAAAAAGGAAATACAGATACACTTAGTTTGGAAAATTAGGGGAGTGGGGCAGAGTTATAGTGTTAAGGGCAGAGTAAGTCAGGAAGCCCAGGCAGTTCAAAGGAATATAAAGGTTTATTGCAAGCTTAAAGCTCTCTAAAAGAATCTGAACTATTAATGGCTGAAGCAAACTGGCGGTAGAGAAGAATCAACAGAATTCAAGGTGGGTTGTACTTAGATCTCTTATAGGTGCAAAGGGACTCGAGACTGATGATACCCTTGCTCCCTCCTCGGGTTCAACCTGGTCATCTCCTAGATGGACGGATGGATGGATGGATGGATGGATGGATGGATGGATAGACAGACAGACAGACAGACAGACATCTCCTATATCGATGGATGGATGAATGGATGGAGAGAGAGAGAGAGAGAGGGAGGGAGAGGGAGAGAGTCATCTCCTATATGGATGGATGGATGGATGGATGGATAGATAGAAAGATAGATAGATAGATAGTCATCTCCTATATGGATGGATGGATGGATGGATGGATGGATTGAAAGATAGATAGATAGATAGATAGATAGATAGATAGATAGATAGATAGATAGATAGATAGATAGATAGATATCTCCTATATGGATGGATGGATGGATCGATGGATGGATAGAAAGATAGATAGATAGATAGTCATCTTTTATATGGATGGATGGATGAATGGGTGGAAAAATAGATAGATGATAGATAGATAGATGATAGATAGATAGATAGATAGATAGATAGATAGATAGATAGATAGATAGATAGATAGATAGATAGATAGATAGATAGATAGTCTCCTATATGGATGGATGGATGGGATGGATGGATGGATGGATGGATGGATGGATGGATGGATAGATGGATGGATGGATGGATGTGCAGATGATAGTCAAGCACTTGAAATCAAGAGTCCAGGAAATTCAAATGAATATACAGGTTTATTGTGTGCTAATACTCTCTACAGAACCAGGACTATTAATGGTCAAAGCAAATTGATGGTAGATAAGAGACAACAAATTCAAGGTAGGCTGGACTTAGAATTCTTGTGGGAGTGAAGGAACTGAAGACTGATAAAACATGCCTGACCCCTCCTTTGGCTCAGTGTGGTCATCTCGTACACATAGACAGTCAAACTGGAGAACCACTTCCTTCTCTGTTGTCCCATCCCAGGAGAAACTTCGCTTAAACCAAAATTGCAAACTTCTCTGGGTGGGAATCAAACAGGTGGTTAAAAATGCCAAATTCTCTCTGAATATCTGGCTGACGGTGCAATGGACCATAAAAAAGACTCTCTCTCTCTCTCTCTCTCTCTTTTGTGGATTGTAGAGCTGCTAATTGAATAAATCAAGGGTTTTGTCATTGCAGGAAGAAACATGATGTCCTACTGCCCATCACTCCTAAGTTCCAGTCTGTGGAGATTCGCAGTCATTTGGGTCATGGTTATCCCAAAGGTGTTTTTCCAAGAGGTAACTGGACTTCCTTTGTTTTTTCCTTGAAGACATTGTGGAGAAGCTTCTTGGATGAGAAGCGAGATGTCTTCAAGGAAAAACAAAGGAAGTCCAGTTACCTCTTGGAAAAAGCACCTTCCTAAGTAATAATATTTGCTTACTTCATGACATCAATCCTCACATAGAGTCAGTAATCTAATCCTTCCCAGATTCCCCAGCTAGATCTTGGAATTCATAAAGAGAAGGACCAGGGGAGACATAATAGCAGCTTTCCAATATCTGAGGGGCCACCACAGAGAGGAGGAAGGGGGTCAAGTTATTTCCCAAAGCACCCAAAGGCCAGACAAGAAATAATGGATGGAAACTGAACAAGGAGAGATTTAACATGGCAGTAAGGAGGAATATTCTGAAAGTGAGAACAATCAACCGATGGAATAGAAGTTGCCTTCAGAAGTTGTGGAAACTTCATCAGTGGAGGCTTTCAAGAAGAGACTGGAGTGCCATCTGTCAAAAATGGTGTAGGTCTCCTGCTTGGGCAGGGTGTTGGACAAGATGACCTACAAGGTCCTTTCCAACTCTGTTGCTCTAACTATCATGGCTTTCAGATTTTGAACCCTGGATGCTGATCTATCTATCATGAGCAAGAGAACCCAAAGACATTAACCAATTGTGCTGCAGTCTTCTTGTACCCCAGTAGCATCGGTAAGACACAATAGCATTGCTTAGACTCTTCTGTCTCTCAGGACATAAAATTCATTACTATTTTTTAATTGGAAGCGATACTACATTTTATGTGTACAGATCTCCAATATCAAAATGTAATTGCTTTTAAGCAATCCTCATTTGAAGCCGGCTTCCCCTGGAGAGCAGGAGATGGAGTCTAATTACAAGAGATAATTTGAAAGAAGATAAACAAATAACAGAAGATCATCAAGGTCAACAATGGATCAACGCAAAAGGTGCTAGAAGTAGGGTTTCGTAAACCGCCAACTGTAGATTTGATTACATATTCTCCACCTATCATTGCTGGCCCTTAGAAGTGAAAATTTTTGAGGCTAGGACAACTATCTGGATTGGCCATATTATACTGCATACAGTTTTGGTCGCCAGATTACAAAAAAAAGATGTGGAGACTCTAGAAAGAGTGCAGAGAAGAGCAACCAAGAGGATTAGGGGACTGGAGGCTAAAATTTATGAAGAATGGTTGCAGGAACTGGGTAGGTCTAGTTTAATGAAAAGAAGGACTAGGGGAGACATGATAGCAGTCTTCCAATATCTCAGGGGCTGCCCCAAAGAAGAGGAGGTCAAGCTATTCACCAAAGCACCTGAGGGCAGGACAAGAAGCAATGGATGGAAACTCATCAAGGAGAGAAGCAACTTAGAACTAAGGAGAAATTTCCTGACAGTGAGAACAATTAGTCAGTGGAACAACTTGCCTCCAGAAGTTGTGAATGCTCCAACACTGGAAGTTTTTAAGAAGATGTTGGATAACCGTTTGTCTGAAGTGGTGTAAGGTTTCCTGCCTAAGCAGAGGGTTGGACTAGAAGACCTCCAAGGTCCCTTCCAACTCTGTTGTTCTATTCTATCAGTGTCAGATAACTTTTCTGTCTGGAACAGGAAGGTGAATCTCAACATTGCAAACATTTGGGATGTGTCATCCATCCATCAGATGACTCACTAGACACCCTACGAACACTCTAGACAACTAACTAACTAAACAACTAACATAGACCGATCAACCCAAGAGTAGAGTAGAGTAGAGTAGAGTAGAGTAGAGTAGAGTAGAGTAGAGTAGAGTAGAGTAGAGTAGAATAGAATAGAATAGAATAGAATAGAATAGAATAGAATAGAATAGAATAGAATAGAATAGAATAGAATAGAATAGAATAGAATAGAATAGAATAGAATATGGGAATAGGATAGGATAGAATATGGGAATAAGATAGGATAAGAACAGAACAGAACAGAACAGAACAGAGAATAGAATTCCTTATTGGCCAAGTGTGATTGGACACACAAGGAATTTGTCTTTGGTGCATATGCTCTCAGTGTCCATAAAAAAATATATATATATATTCATCAAGATTCATAAGATACAATACTTAGTGATAGTCGCAGGATACTAATAGGATACTAATTTGGAAAGAGCTCCAAATCTCACTGACGCTCAGTCCAAAGCTTAGGTGGCTTTCCAATTGGCCCTTTAAAAATGCCTAGGTAGGTCTATTTCCAAGATCATTGTGGTGGTGGCAGTATCTCAATTTGACTAGATGAAATCCCTTCCTTTGATCTATCTGTTTCTCATAATGTTCGCATTATGCACGATCACATCCCCGTTTTGTTCCTGTCTCTTTTTTTAAGCTAAAAAAAAGGGGGGGGAGGAAATGAATTCTGCCGCTACATCACTGCTTTTTCCGTTTTCCTTTTTTGCTGAGATGGGTGTTTTCTTTTTCACTTTTCAGAAAGGTAAAAAACCCCTCACGTCTCTTCCGCTCTCAAATGTTTGCATCATCGAGAAAGGCTTCCTACTGGGTGGGTGAGGGTTAGACCTCCCGTTTCACAGGTTTGTGATCCTGTTTACGATCTCTTTGGTCACCTTCGATCTGCAATATTCGTGTTGTGAAGAACCAGAGAACATTCTATATGTGTTGAATACATTCACATTATCTCCTCCCCAACCTCTCTCTCTCCCTCTCTTTCTCTCTGTCTCTTTCTCCCTCCCTCCCTCTCTCTCTCTCTCTCTTTCTCCCTTCCTCCCTCCCTCCCTCTCTCTCTTTCTCTCTCTCTCTCTTTCTCCCTCTCTCTCTCTCTCCCTCCCTCTCTCTCTCTCTTTCTCTCTCTCTCTTTCTCTCTCTCTCTCCCTCTCTCTCTCTCTCTCTCTCTCTTTTTCTCCCTCTCTCTCTCTCCCTCCCTCCCTCTCTCTCTTTCTCTCTCTCTCTTTCTCTCTCTCTCTCTCTCCCTCTCTCTCTCTCTCTCTCTTTTTCCCTCCCTCCCTCCCTCCCCCCTCTCTTTCTCTCATTTTAAGACTCCCACCTCAAGATATGAATCAGAAGAGCGGCATCTTTATAACTAAGAGTCCTCAGAAGATTTGGGAGATTTGGAAGAAGATTTGGGAAGATTTACGCAGGCTGGAGACTCCTGGGATGAAAGATGACCCAAAGATCAGAGAGAGAGACAAGAGATGCTAATGCGATGGTAGCTGAAGTGTTGCTAGGCAACTGTATCAACCATGTTTCTCTCTTCTCTCACCTTGTCATTCAAGGAAACGAAGGACTCTTCTGGCCATTGAACCATTTGCTCTCTGACCGTGATGGCTAACCTTTTTGCCATTGTGTGCCAGGAGAGGGGGGAAGGTTTCCGCACATGTGTGCCCACATCCATAATTCTATGCACATGTGCATGTGACCTCCCTCCCCCCAGCTCCTGGCACGTGATGGCCCGGTAGGCCCATTTTTCTTTCTCACCTGGCTCCAGATGCTCTCTATGCATCTGGGGAGGGCTAAAACAGTCTTCCCCACCCCCTCGGAGGCCCTCCAGAGGCCTGAAACAGCCCATTTCCCAACTTCTGGTGAATAGGAAGTTTTTTGCTGTCCCCAGCCTCCAGAGCTTTTCTAGGAGTCTCTGGAGGCTGGGGACAGCAAAAAAATCACTTCCTGTCCAACCGGAAGTTGGGAAATGGGCCATTTCAGGACACTGGAGGATCTCCGATGGGGTGGGATAGCCTGTTTTCACCCTCCCCAGATGCATAGAGAGGATCTGGAGCCAGATGAGAAAGAAAAATGGGCCTTCCCCACCCCCCACAGGCCCTCCGGAGGCAGGAAACAGCCTATTTCCCTACTTCTGGTGGGCCCAGAAGGCCCGAAAATCAGCTGGCTGGCATGCACATACGTGCCACAGCTGAGCTGGTGTGCCCACTGATATGGCTACGCATGCCACCTGTGGCACGCATGCCATAGGTTCGCCATCATGGCCCAAAGGCATTTTGCTTCTCCTCCAAGAAGCTTCTGGAGAACTGAAGAATTTTCTTGGAGGAGAAGTGAAACATCTTCAAGCAAAAACAAAGGCAGTTGCCTTTTGAACAAGAACTTTTGGGACAATCATGACCTCTCCATAGACATCTGACTGGAGATGTTCCTCAGGGATGACATGAAGCAACCATCAACCATTTGAAGAGCCTCACCAATAAGGAGTGTTGGGAAACTCCCAGCAAGGCAGGTGAGGAGGAGTCAAGCAGGGAACTAGCCATGAATCCTTCCATGAAACCGTATCTGTTTGCTGCCAAGGAAAGGTGAGGAGTCTGGGGAGATTCTTGTAAGATAGGTAGAAAGCAATAAAGTTGCTGGTTGGGCTTTTCATGAGTGGATCTGGTTGCTTGTGCTGGACGAGGAGGCACAAATAGAGTTCAGGCCCAAACTCGCCTCTCATCAAAATACAGTTATTCCTTGACTCCCAAGCATTTATTTAGTGACTGTTCAAAGTGAAAAAGACACAGAACAAACTGACTTATAACCAGTCCTCCTAATACTTACAGTCATTGCAGCATCCCCATATGGTCATATGATCAAAACTGGCAATGTGTTTATAACAGTTGCAACAATTTGGGGGGGGGGTGTGTTACATAGCTGCCATTTGTGACTTTCTCAGCCGGCTTCCAAAATGTTAAGAGCCGTGGTGACACAGTGGTTTAGAATGCAGTACTGCAGGGCTAACTCACTGCTTACTCCAGGAGTTCGATCCTGACCAGCTCAAGGTTGACTCAGCCTTCCATCCTTCTGAGGTCAGTAAAATGAGGACGCAGATTGTTGGAGGCAATAAGTTGACTCTCTAATCTTCTTAGACCAGGCTGCAAAGCCCTATGAAGCGGTATATAAGTCTAAGTGCTATTGCTATGCCAATGGGAGAAGATGGATTCGCTTAATGACTGCATGATTCCTTTAACAACTGCAGGGGATTCGCTTAACAATGGTCACATACAAACAAACTGAAGTCTTAAAATCAGGCACAATTCACTTAACATCTGTTTCCTTATGAATGGAAATTCTGG
>CM075968.1:30601447-30643947 GCA_038048745.1 Coluber constrictor foxii
TATGATCAAAATTCAGATGCGTGGCAACTGACTCAGTGTCCTGGGGTCATGTGAATCCCTTTTGCGACCAAAGGAGGAAGCCAGATTCATTTAACAACCGTGTGACTCATTTAACAACTGCAAGGATTCACTTAACAGCTGTGGTTCAAAAAAGGTTGCAAAATGGGGCAAAATGTATTTAAGAAATGTTTCACTTAACAACATAAATTCAGGGTTCAGTTGCGGTCGTAAATCGAGGACTACCTGTAATCATTCAATCAATGACTCAGTCAATCAATGGAAAGATTCAGCTCTCTGAAAAAGGCTCAAATCTGGGGTGGGTTGCTACGGCTAACCCCAGTTCGGGAGAACTGGTAGCGGCGGTGGTGGGAGGCTCCATCCACCCGCCCAGACGTCATCAAAAATGCTCTGTGCATTCATAGAAGTGCTGCACACTTGCGAAGCGAACACATCTGCCCGCATGCTCCCAATAGCGAACCTGTAGCCCCGGGATTTGAATCCCAGTACTGGTTCAAATGTTGGGGAAAGTGGAATGAAAGAAGAGAAGAAAATGACCAGCAAAACAGGCGGATGTAGTTACAGTGGGGATGAGCAGTACCGTTAAAAAGGTTTTGAAAGAACAAGTCAGAAACCCATCCTCAAAGAAAAAAAATCTATCTATGCGGTCACCCCATGTCAAAAACAGCTTGATCACACGTAAATCAATTTTTCCCCCTTCCAAATGCAATAAAACAATTACTTGGAAGAAAACAGCACTTTTCTCCGATGCCTAAACAGATTGAAACATTAATAAGGAGGCTCGAACATTTAATAAAGCTCAATCGTCAGTTGTGTTGACTAAAAGGCATACAAAATAGGAATTGACCGGTTTTAGATCAATTCAGGCCTTCCCTATTATTAATTTCCCACTTTGTTGTTCTTTCGCTGAGCCATTTTTACAGGGTAACATAGAAATGTTGGGAATTGCCATCTCATATATTTGGAGAGTTCATTTGGAACCAAAGATGGTATTCAACCGGTTCGGATTGGTTCAGACCGGTTCGGTCAAACCGGTAGCAAAAATCACAGGCGGGCCCAGCCGGATGCGGACAGCTCTAGACACCTTTTTGAGGCTGAGTGCACGCACAGAAGGCATGCACGCGAGCAAAGCAAATGTGTAGAAGGCCGAAAATCACATTCACTACATTCTGGGTTCTTTCTTCATCTTTTCAAGCAAAATTTTGTGCTGCATTGTGGGAGACCTATATAGCTATTTCTGGCTTGTTGCCATCCTCAGTAGGCCACACCCACATCTCATGTTCCTCTGTGTAAAGGCCCAATGTCTATTTTCTTACTTTTTGTAGGTTTAATGTATGTTTTTCCTTTAAGCCAGGTTTTTCAACCTGGCTTAAAGGAAAAACCTGGTTTTTTTAAGCCACCCATGAGATGTGGGTGTGGCCTACTGAGGATGGCTAACGAGCCAGAAATAGCTATATAAGTCTCCCACAATGCAGCACAAAAGTTTGCTTGAAAAGATGGAGAAAGAACCCAGAATGTAGTGAATGTGATTTCGCTCAATTGTGGTTCCAGAAAAATCTTGGCTACATAGGAAAAACCTGGCTTAAAGGAAAAACACACATTAAACCTATGAAAAGTAAGAAAATAGACATTGGGCCTTTACAGGGAGGAACATGAGATGTGGGTGTGGCCTACTGATGACGGCTAACAAGCCAGAAATAGCTATTTAGGTCTCCCAGAATGCAGCACAAGATTCTGTTTGCTCCCAGGGTGAAAAGATGGAGAAAGAACCCAGAATGTAGTGAATGTGATTTCGCTCAATTGTGGTTCCAGAAAAATCTCGGCTACGTAGGAAAAACCTGGCTTAAAGGAAAAACACACATTAAACCTACAAAAAGTAAGAATATATATATATATATATAACCTTACAATTGGGTTATGCAATTCCTTCTCAACTGGCCTTATTTCTCTAAGTCACTTGATTCAACATCCTAGGAAAGAATATGCCGGTTCATTCAGCACACTGAGCCAGCTGGAATATGAATTAGTATAATAAAAATACATCTTTATTTATAAAAGCACAATGCCCCACAGGCATCGGAGAGTGGTGCAAACAATAACAAATGAAATCCATTTTGAAAAGGGCAGTGCAGGCGTTGTCGTAAGCCAAATGTATAAAACAGCAGAAGGCGAAACTTGGCGAAAACAAACAATTAACCCCACCAACTTGCTAAAAAGCCTTCACGCAGCCTAAGAAAAGGCAAGAATATTTTTTTGGAGGGGTGGAGAGGGGGGGGGGGTTTCTGTGATTGATTGTATATTTCTTCAGTTGAAGAATGAAGTTAAATTAGAACAGAACAGAATAACAGAGTTGGAAGGGACCATTTGTCTGAAATGGAATAGAGTTTTCTGTCTAAGCAGGGGTTTGGACTGGAAGACCTCCAAAGTCTCGTCTCGTCTCTTCTCTTCTCTTCTCTTCTCTTCTCTTCTCTTCTCTTCTCTTCTCTTCTCTTCTCTTCTCTTCTCTTCTCTTCTCTTCTCTTCTCTTCTCTTCTCTTCTCTTCCCTTCCCTTCCCTTCCCTTCCCTTCCCTTCCCTTCCCTTCCCTTCCCTTCCCTTCCCTTCCCTTCCCTTCCCTTCCCTTCCCTTCCATTCTCTCCCATTCCATTCTATTCCAGACAGTAGTTGTCCAGTCTCTTCTTGAAAACTTCCAGTGATGGAGCATTCACAACTTCTGGTGGCAAACTCTTCCACTGGTTAATCGCCCTCACTGTCAAGAAGTTTCTCCTTAGTTTAGGTTACTTCTCTCCTTGATTGATTTCCATCCATTGCTTCTTGTCCTGCCCTCAGGTGCTTTGGAGAATAGGGTGACCCCAGCTTCTTTGTGGTGGCCTCTCAAATACTGGAATACTGCTATCATGTCAATAAAAGAAAGCCAAGGATGTCCTTGGGGATGCAAATTTCAAACTAAGGCAGAGAATGACTGCTAAGTCCTGAAAGTTCTAAATTTTATCTTTGTGTATTGCGCAAGCTGAAAAGACAGGGCTATGCGCAATAAATGATGGTTAGTACAATGCATGAACAAAGGCAATGCAAAGAGATACAGCAAATTGATCTTTTAAGAAACAGCTCATCATCTGGCGTTCTCCTTCTCCCCTTATCTTGGAGCTAAGGGGAAATGTGTTATATATATTACCAGCGTTATGAGATATACTTGCTGAGCGGTAGATGGATCCAAGATAATGCAAATTCAAAAAGAGAAATAATCAAGATAGAGCAAGACACATTTTTCAAAAGCCAACACGAAAGGAGAGAGCACAACGCTGACTCCAGGTGACTCTAAAATTGAAATCAGCTAAAGCCAACCTATGACAAACAACCAAAAAGAATTAAGGAACCCATCATAACCAATGTGATTTGTTTTGGAAAGGTCCAAGCTTGGTCCTACAGTAGTAGAGGTGATGCAGCAGGATGGGATGGCTGGAAACTCAAGTAGGTCCATCAAATCTGTCCCATTAGATCCAGCAGGGAAGGGATGGGAATTAGAGTTAATTCCTGGGCTGGTCTATCTGGTGAGGTTGGCAATAAGTGAGTTGACTTTCATCATCCA
Source organism: Coluber constrictor foxii (assembly GCA_038048745.1). NCBI lineage: Eukaryota > Metazoa > Chordata > Lepidosauria > Squamata > Colubridae > Coluber > Coluber constrictor. Next base: position 30,605,054 of record CM075968.1, read on the forward strand.
AAAATAATTCTGGTGGAAGCCAAGACAGCCAACGCAGCCACTGAACAAAATTGTTCATTAAAATTTCTTCTTAGGCTACGCTGTGTGCATTTTCAAACTTAAACATGAATGGAGAGACAGACAGACAGACAGACAGACAGACAGACAAGATAGATAGATAGATAGATAGATAGATAGATAGATAGATAGATAGATAGATAGATAGATAGATAGATAGATAGATGATAGATAGATGATAGATAGATAGATAGATAGATAGATAGATAGATAGATAGATAGATAGATAGATAGATAGATAGATAGATAATGGATGGATGATGAATAGAAAAATTGACAGACAAACGGATAGATGATAATCAATCAGATAGATAGATAGATAGATAGATAGATAGATAGATAGATAGATAGATAGATAGATGATAGATAGATAGATATTGATTAGAGAGAGAGAGATTGGATGGATGGATGGATGGATGATAGAGATAGATAGATAGATAGATAGATAGATAGATAGATAGATAGATAGATAGATAATGGATGGATGATGGATAGAAAGATTGACAGATAGACAAACTGATAGATATGGATGATAGATAAATAGATATAGATAGATAGATAGATAGATAGATAGATAGATAGATAGATAGATAGATAAAGAAAGAAAGATTAAAAAAGAGACAGATAGACACAGATAATGGATGGATGATGGATAGATAGAAAGATTGACAGACAGACAGATAGATATGGATAGATGATTGATTGATTGAGAGAGACAGACAGATAGATAATGGATGGATGATGGATAGAAAGACAGACAGAAAGAGAAACAAATAGAGATAGATAGATAGAGAGAGAGAGAGAGAGAGAGAGAGAGAGAGAGAGAGGGAGAGAGAGAGAGAGAGAGGCAGGCAGGCAGGCAGACAGATGTACTCTGTTGGGAATGTATCTGCAACTATATAAACAGAATTTCCAATGGTCTCAAATTTCTCCAATGCAAACCTCAAATCATTCTCCCAAGGCAAAGGCGCCCATGGCTTCCTTTTTTTCTTTTCTTTTCTTTTCTTTTCTTTTCTTTTCTTTTCTTTTCTTTTCTTTTCTTTTCTTTTCTTTTCTTTTCTTTCTTTTTTTTTTGAGAAAGATTTTATAAACCTACAGTAATTCCAGGTTTTGGTGCAGAAGGGGGAGGCTGATTGGTTTCTCGATTTAGCTCCTTCCATTATTTCTTTGACAGTAGACAGCCACCAACTGATATTACCATCAGCTTCCGATTTAAAATTGTGCCTAAGCATATTTATAGAATGAAGACATCAGAAAAAGGAGGGTTAAAAAAAAAACATACACGAACACACAGGTCTTGCTCTTTTCTATAAATACATTCTGCTTTAGAACAAAATGTTAGCAAGTATTTTTCAGATGAGCCAGGTGGCTCTTCAGAGGCAGAAAGGAAACGAAATTGTCTCTTTTTTCAGCCAACTAAATCTAAAAAAAAAACGGTTCCAGATTTTGTTCCAGAAACAAAAACTGAACTCAGGAGGAGTTAGTCAAAATTAATCATCTTGGCCAACCAGAACCCAACCTTGAAGTTACAGGCTTCTGAGGATCTTTCTCCTTCCAAAATACAACTCAAGCTTTGAATATTTCCCGCGACTGTCATCGTTTGGTTCACTCGTAGCAATGGTGGGTGAGAAAGTCAAGAAAGTAAGTTCACATACACAACAGGTTCCTGATGCCTTTGAGCAGTGTTTGCCTGGGCCTGCATGGGTAAAACACTGCAAAACAGCATCTTTCATTCAGATTCACAAAGCCAGAGATAGATGATAGATAGATAGATAGATAGATAGATAGATAGATAGATAGATAGATAGATAGATAGATAGATAGATAGATAGATAGATAGATAGATATGGATGGATATAGATAGATAGATGAGTGAGTGAGTGAGTGAGTGAGTGAGAAAGAGACTGATAGCTAGATAGTTGATAGATAGACTGAGATAGATAGATAGATAGATGATAGATAGATAGATAGATAGATAGATAGATAGATAGATAGATAGATAGATAGATACACAGACAGATAATGATAGATGATAGATGGATGGATATAGATAGATAATTGAGAGAGAAAGAGAGAATGATAGATAGATAGATAGATAGATAGATAGATAGATAGATAGATAGATAGATAAGAGAGAGAGATAGTAGATGATGGATGGATGGATGGATGGATGGATGGATGGATGGATGGATGGATATAGATAGATGATTGAGAGAGAAAGAGATAGTTAGATAGATAGATAGATAGATAGATAGATAGATAGATAGATAGATAGATAGATAGATGGATGGATGGATGGATGGATGGATGGATGGATGGATGGATGGATGGATGGATGGATATAGATAGATAGATGATTGACTGAGAGACTGATAGCTAGATAGATAGCTAGATAGTTGATAGACTGAGATAGATAGATGATAGATGATAGATGATAGATAGATGGATAGATAGATAGATAGATAGATAGATAGATAGATAGATAGATAGATAGAGATAGATAATGATAGATGATAGATGATAGATGGATGGATGCTCCCCCTGCTTTTGGCACGTGACGGCAAAAGGTTAGCCATCACTGTGATAGATGATAGATGATAGATGATAGATGGATGGATGGATATAGATAGATGATTGAGAGAGAAAGAGAGAGAATGATAGATAGATAGATAGATAGATAGATAGATAGATAGATAGATAGATAGATAGATAGATAGATAGATAGATAGATAGATGAGAGAGAGAGAGATGGTAGATGATGATGGATGGATGGATGGATGGATATAGATAGATGATTGAGAGAGAAAGAGATAGATAGATAGATAGATAGATAGAAAGATAGATAGATATAGATAGATAGATAGATAGATAGATGATAGATAGATAGATAGATAGATAGATAGATAGATAGATAGATAGATAGATAGAGATAGATAGATAGATAGATAGATAGATAGATAGATAGATAGATATAGATAGATAGATATAGATAGATCCGCTATATATAGTACTCCTTTCTGTATAAGGCCTTGGTAAGATCACCTTGGAATACTGCATACAATTTTGGTCACCATGATATAAAAAAGATGTTGAGACTCTGGAAAAAGTGCAAAGAAGAGCAACTAAGAGGATTAGGGGGCTGGAGGCTAAAACGTATGAAGAACGTGTATTGGTATGTCTAGTTTAGTGAAAAGAAGGACTTGGGGTGACATGATAGAACTTTCCCAACATTTGTGGGGGTCAGCTTATTTTCCAAAGCATCAGAAGGCACAACGGGAAACAACAGATGGAAACTAATCAAGGAGAGAAGCAACCTGGAAATTCCAAGGAGGAATTTCCTAACAGTGAGGACAATTAACCAGTGGCATGGCTTGCCTCTAGAAGTTGTGGGTGCTGCAACACTGGAGGTTGTTAGGAAGAATTTGTCTGAAGTGGTATAGGGCTTCCTGCCTGAGCAGGGGGTTGGACTAGAAGACCTCCAAGGTCCCTTCCAACTCTGATGATGATGATGTTACAAAAAGTCCACAAATACAGCATGTCGACAGAGTTTCTATTAAGTATACAAACACTGGTTAAACAATGCTGGGAATCCACCCAAGGAACCACTTAAGCTTTGCTATTTCCCCCCCTCTCTTTAATGATGTTTCATCAAAGAGCATGATTATTCATAAGGATGGATTGACCTTCATGCCATCAAGTGGCCTCAGAAGAATGGAGGAAATGGGGGAGAGAGAGAGAGAGAGAGAGAGAGAGAGAGACATCCGAATGAAGTAAGCAGCATTAAGAGGCAAACTCTTCTCCATTTCTACGTGCTTCTCAACCTCGGACACCCAAACAACCAACAATCGCCTCTTGCCAGTTGCTCTTGTTTATGTATTTATTTATTTAATTAAACTTATATATCCCCCCAGGGGGATTCAGGGTGGTGGACAGCCAGAAATTAAAACACATATAGTACAAAAGTTAAGAAAAAACTAAAATAAATTAAATCATCGGCATTACCAATTTAAAATCCCAAATCTACAAAATCAAAAAATTCCCAATTTAAAACCCAAAATTAATAAAATTAAAAGATTAAAAATCCCCATTAAAACCATTTAAGGTAGGCCGGCTTGTTGGAATAAATAAGTTTTCAGGGCCTTGTGGAAAGTGCGGAGGTCCAGGATCAGTCGTATTCCGGGAGGGAGCTCATTCCACAGGGTGGGTGACCCCACAGAGAAGGCTCTCCCCCTGGGGGCCGCCAGCCTATATTGCTTGGCCAACGGCACCCTGAGGAGGTCCTCTCTGTGCGAGTGTATTGGTCGGTGGGAGGTTATTGTAGCAGCAAGTATCCTGGCCCTATGCCATGGAGCGCTTTAAAGGTGAGAACCAACACCTTGAAGCGCACCCGAAAGACCACTGGGAGCCAGTGCAGCTCGCGCAGGAGAAGTGTTACGAGGGAGCACCCTGTTGCTCCCATAATCATCTGCGTGGCTGCATTCTGGACCAGTTGGAACCTCTGGGTGCACCTCAGGGGAGCCCCAGGGGGAGTGTTACAGTAGTCCAGGTGAGTTTAAAGTCTAAATCAATAGTCTGCCAGTTGCAAGCCAAGCAGGGTTGGAGGTAATCTGCATTGATAAGGCATGGATTCTTTTCTCTCTTTTTTTGCAGGCAGTTTGGTCTAAGGCACCAAGCTAGAAACCAGGAGGACTGTGAGTTCTAGTCCCACCTTAGGCATGAAAGCCAACTGGTGATTTTGGGTCAATCACCAGGAGATGATGAGTTCTAGTCCTACCTTAAGCCTCAAAGCTAATTGGGTGACTTTGAGCCAATCACCAGGAGATGGTAAATTCTAGTCAAACCTTAGGTATGAATGCCAGCTGGGTAACTTTGGGCCAATCACCAGGAGATGATTGAATTCTAGTCCCACCTTAAGCCTCAAAGCTAATTGGGTGACTTTGGACCAATCACCAGGAGACAATGAGTTCTAGTCTCTCCTTAGGCATAAAAGCCAACTGGTGATTTTGGGTCAATCACCAGGAGATGATGAGTTCTAGTCCCACCTTAAGCCTCAAAACTAATTGGGTGACTTTGGATCAATCACCAGGAGACGATGAGTTCTAGTCCCATGTAAGGCATGAAAGCCATCTGGTGATTTTGGGCCAATCACCAGGAGACTGGGGGTGTTAATCCTTTCATAGGCCAAAAAGCCAGCAGGATGACTTGGGACCAATCCCTCTCTTTCAAACCAAACCACCTCACAGGGTTGTTGTTGTGAGACCAAATAGGAGGAAGAAGGTGTGTTGGATGTGGGTCGCCACCTTGATTTATTTATAATAATAAATAAATAAAGCCTAGGTGGCACAGTGGTTAGAGTGCAGTATTGCAGGCTACTTCTGTTGCCTGCCGGCTGCCTGCAATTTGGCAGTTCAAATCCCACCAGGCTGAAGGTTGACAGCCTCCCATCCTTCCGAAGTGGATAAAATGAGGAGACCCAGATTGTTGGGGGCAAGAGGCTGACTCTGTAAATCACTTAGAGAGGGCTGGAAAGGATTGTGAAGTGCTATTGCTATTTGTCTCTATGTCTGTCTGTCTATTATCTATATCTATCTATGTATCTATCTATGTATGTATCTATCTATCTATCTATCCATCTATCCATCCATCCATCCATCCATCCATCCATCCATCCATCCATCTATCCATCTATCCATCTATCCATCTATCCATCTATCCATCCTTATCTATCTAAGAGTCATGGTGGCACAGTGATTAAAATGCAGTATTGCAGGCAAACTCTGCCCACTGCCAGCAGTTCGATCCTGACAAGCTCAAGGTTGACTCAGCCTTCCATCCTTCTGAGATGGGTAAAACGAAGACCCAGATTGTCAGGGGCAAGAAGTTGACTCTTTAAAACTGCTTAGAGAGGGCTGGAAATATAAGTCTAAGTGCTGTTGCTATTGCTATATATATAAAAAAAGAGGGATGGATTTTTTTAAAAAAACAAACACACAACTAACTCAATTCCAGTTCATTTTAGTGAGTAACCAGGCAAGATCTTGTCATGATGCATTGTGCCGGTTGGTACCTGAAGAACTGCATGACGCACAATCAACTCGGGACATTCGACTGTCTCAAGTACCCTGGAGTGTTGTCAGACTGCATTGTTGTCAACTCAATTTCTCCAACTGGCTGACCCACATGTTCCTTTCAGTTAAGAGTAAGTCGTTAGGTGGTTTTAAGGCTGAGTTGTAGGTCTGATATTCAGAAATCCTTAAAGACACCCGGATGCAACCTTGGAGTGAAGATGTTTGGAGCAAGCATTGCTCCTAACAACCAATCCCACTCCTTTCCTTGGGGGATGCTGGTGTTTCCAAAGTTTCCAAGAGCCGAGGTGGCGCAGTGGTTAGAGTGCTGTACTGCAGCTACTTCAGCTGACTGCTACTTCAGCAGTCAGCAGATCAAATCTCACCGGCTCAAGGTTGACTCAGCCTTCCATCCTTCCGAGGGGGGGTAAAATGAGGACCCAGATTGCTGGGGGCAATATGCTATTTATTATACTGTCGATTGTTGTAAGCCGCCCAGAGTCCTCGGAGAGTGGCCGGCATAGAAATATGAACAATTTTCTTTTTTTAAAATTTGATTTATATGCCGCCCTTCTCTGGAGTCTCAGGGCGGCTTACAGTGCGTTAAGCAATAGCCTTCATACTTTTGTATATTTATACGAAGTCAGCTTATTGTCCCCACAAACTGGGTCCTCATTATACCCACCTTAGAAAGGATGGGAGGCTGAGTCAACCTTGAGCCTGGGGAGATTCGAACTTACAGTAATTGCAGGCAGCTGGTGATACCTATCCAGGCTTAAAATAGTAATAAAAAAGCTGTGCATCCTCAACTCCTGAACCAATGAGTGCACAATTGGAGCTTCCTGTTTGGGTAAGTAAAGCGAAGCAAGAACACCAAGGTGTTCTTCTTATTATTATCTACACCAAGGTGTAGATAATAATAATAAACTAAACCAGCTAGCAAAGCTACTGCAGGTTCAGCCCTTCCCTGGCTGCATAGCAAATAATTGTGTGTTATTTGGGGGGAGGGAGCTTTCCAATGCAGACTATTAGATTAAGCAGTTGGTATCGACAGAAGAGAATATTGGTAGCTCAGGGTTGAACTGGGGGGGAGGGGGGAGGGTCACTGCCGCGATCTGAACTTGGGGCTGTTCTCGCAGATGTTTCATTACTCAACTAAGCAACATCATCAGTGCGAGAAGGGAGTGAGATTTGGGAGGAGGAGGAGGAGGAGGAGGAGGAGGAGGAGGAGGAGGAGGACGACGACTGTAGGGTCCTTGATGGGCGTGCATGCGCGGGGGTGGGGTGCATAGAATTATGGGTGTGGGCACGCATGCGCATGACCCCGCTCCCCCCCTCTCCTGGCACGCGATGGATATGTGCTACACAACTTCCAACAACTCTGCAGCCAAAAAGGTATTAATTTTGCTTTAACAACTGGCATCAAATAAAGAAGAAATTATTACCTTGCATTAAAGATAAAGATTCAATTTGGAGATTCAACTCAGAGGGATTCAATTAAATGTTAATCCAATCAGAAGGTTGGACTGAATTAAATCAGTTACTTCTGGATACATTTAGATAATTTGGACACATCTGTGCATTGGTCAGAAAACATTTTTCTTAACGGATTTGGAAGTCTTACTCAAATCAATTTCATAATTTCGTTTGGATTATTAGAGCCTTGGTGGCGCAGCATTTGGAGGAGGGCGGCATATAAATTGAACTAATAAATAAATAAATTATTGAAATTGGATCAATGCAAATATTAAAGCGGGGATCTTTTTTAAAAAGAAAAAAAGTCCAAACCAAACTTAGTTGCATGCTTGAATCAAACCAATGATTTGGATTGGATATTGTCAGATGTACACAGACCTATTGCTTCTTTCTATATTGTGGTTTATAAAATAAGTCGTTCAAAGTTCATGGGGAATTTCAGCTGTCACAATTAGAAAAGAGAAGAAGGTCGTCTGCTGGTGTGTTTTGCAAAATTTCCACCACCCAGAAATAAATTGTGCTGGGAAAACGGTCTCTGAGCTATATCATGGATAATAAATGCACAGATTAGTCTACAGCTGGTCCATTTCATTTCTGTATTCCCATACTCAATTTCTCCCATACCATTTAAAGTGGAATCTGCAATTAAACACACACACATGCCACAAATGCTCACCAGAAGTCACACCAAAAAATGGGTTTCTACCCCTTATTCGACTAACATTCACAAGGTGTCCACAGTCTGCCTTTAACAATTCTGCAGTCCTCAACTTACGACCACAATTGAGCCCGTTGCTAAATGAGGCATTTTGTGTTGTGGCCCGCCGGCGGACAGTGGAGCTGGTGGCAGATTCAGACAATGAGGAGGTTGGGGAGGAACATGGGCCAGTCCTGGAGTCTGAGGAAGGCTCAGACGAGGGCTCTGCGTTGGAGGCAGAGAGGGGACCAGGGCCATCTGGGAGTTATGTGCTGCCTGTGGAATCTGACATCAGCGAGGCAGAAGAACAGTGGGAGCCTGTTCCCAGTATGTGCATGCACAGAGCTGCCAGAAGGCAAAAACTATTAAGAAAAAAAAAAGGGGCGACTCAGGAGTAAGGCTTGGAAATGATTGGCCCCTCCCATAAGACATAAAGGGGGAGCAGATGGACGTTGAGCCTTTGCAGGAAGCAATTAGTTCATATAGTCCATTCAAGCTCTGAGAAGTCCTGTTTGACTCTGTGTTCCGTTTGGCCTTGCAAAACCTAATTGGCCATTAGGACTCTGGCAGCGTTTCAAGAGAGATAAAGGTGGTGCTTATCAGCCTTATCCTGAAAGACTGTATCAAGTCAAGCAGACCTCTGTCAGAATCCTCACAGACGGTTTGTGAATCATTACAGACTGTGAATGACCGTAATTCACAGCCGTCTCAATAAAAGAGGTTTTTTTGGGACTGTGATTTATGCTTTCTCAGGAAACCTGGGTCAGAACATTTTGCCTCATTTCTGGCCTCCGTTGTTAAGTGAGTCACTGCAGTGGTTACATTATAATAACGATCGTTGTGAAGTGAATCTGGCTTCCCCATTGACTTTGCTTGTCGCAAAGAGGGATCGCATGACACACACAGATACCCCAGGACAATGCAACCGTCATAAAGATTAGTTCAGTTGCCCAGCATCTGAATTTGGATCACGTGGCCATAGAGATGCTGCAATGGTCATAAGTGTGAAAAACGGTCATAAGTCACTTTTTAAAGCGCCATTGTAACTTCAAATGGTCACTAAACAAACTGCTGTAACTTGAGACTACCTGTACTACTTATAAATAACCCTAATCCGAACCCTAATACCATCTTTAAGCCTTAGTAAGACCACACCTAGAGTACTGCATCCAGTTTTGATCACCACACTATAAAAAGGATGTTGAGACTCTAGAAAGAGTGCAGAAAAGAGCAATCAAGATGATGAGGGGACTGGAGGGTAAAATATACGATGAACGGTTGCAGGAACTGGGCATGGCTGGTCTAGTGAAGAGAAGGACCAGGGGAAACATGATAGCAGTCTTCCAATACTTGAGGGGCTGCCACAGAGAGGAGGGGTCAAGGTATTTTTCAAAGCACCCGAAGGTCAGACAAGGAATAATGGATGGAAATTGAACAAGGAGAGATTCAACCTGAAAATAAGGAGAAATTTTCTGACAGTGAGAACAATCAACCCACGGAACAGAAGTTGCCTTCAGAAGTTGTGGGAGCTTCATTACTGGAGGCCTTCAAGAAGAGATTGAACTGCCATCTGTCAGAAATGGTGTAGGGTCTCCAGAGTGAGCAGAGGGTTGGACTAGATGACCTACCAACCCTGTTATTGTGTTATTTGCACCGAATGGATTCTTTAACCATGAGAGAAACATCAAATGCATATGGAAGTTTGCACGTAGTGTGGATGTTGTTGACCCTTTTTTGATCTGTCCACTGGGAGTCTGATGCAATCCCCTTTCGGGAGAGAGGGCTGAAGAGGAGAAAAAAACAAACGAGCAAACACCTGCTTTTCACTCCCGTTCAGCTTCCTCCGTCGAGACAGATTCAATTTTCTTTCCGATTGTCTCCCATTCGTTCCCAGCAGTTCCGGGAGATGGAAGTGGAGTTCCAAATTAGCTACCAGAAAACTTCGGAAACAGCTTCTCTGCTTCTTCTGTTGGCTCAAAGAGATCATTGAGACTGAACCCTTGATGTAAAATGCTCGGTTGGGGCCAATGTTAGTCCTTTTTCTCACAACAGAAAGTTGTCCACTTGGACTGCACAAAACGCTTTGTCAAGGTTAATCCCAGCTGCACCGCTGAGGCCCTAAGAGATGTAATAGATACCATCAATCCTGAAGACCCTTAATAGGTTAAAGTCACCGGGCCTGCAAATTTCCACAGTTAGATCAGGACCTTGGAGAGCAACTGGGGGGGGGAGCTTGATCAGCAATGCCATTCTGCTCCTGTACAGATTACAGACTAAGAGTTGGAAGAGACCTTGTAGGTCAGTGGTTCTCAACCTGTGGGTCAGGACCCCTTTGCGGGTCGAACAACCCTTTCACAGGGGTTGCTAAGACCATCGGAAAACACATATTTTCAATGGTTTTAGGAATAATTTTATGATTGGGGGTCACCACAACATGAGGAACTGTATTAAAGGGTCACAGCATTAGGAAGGTTGAGACCCACTGTTGTAGGTCATCTAGTCCAGTGATCACCAACTGGTGGTCTGTAGACCACTGGTGGTCCGTGAGAAAATTTTGGTGGTCTGCAGAAAAATTATTTGCATTTTTAATATTGAACTAAATCAGGGGTCCTCAAACTACGGCCCCTAGGCTGGTTACATGCAAGGAATATTTGTGTTGCTGCAGAGAGTCTCCCCCTTCGGAGCCTTTTTGTGTAGGTCAGAGGGGGGAAGAAATTCCAACTTGGGGTCTGCTTCAGCCTCCTGGTGTGGGGCTTTGGGCGAAGGCCGGAGGGAAGTGCCGCTGGTGGCAAAGAGCCAGGGGGCCTTGTTCCAGTGTACCGGCGCCTGGAGGCAAGGCCAGATACCGGTACCTGGAGGCTTAGCAGGCTGAGATGGTCAGCTGCTGAGCCTCCAGGCGCCGGTACCTGGTCTTGCCCTCCCACAGGTCTTCCCTCTGCTTGGAAAGCCTATGCTCATAGTCCTCAGTGAGGTGCTTCTGCTGAGCCTCCTTCTTGGTCAGATCCTGGATAGCTCGGCAGATCCTGGATAGCTCGGTCAGAGCCTGGACAGCTCGGCAGACTAAGCACTGTAATTAACATTCAGCTGCCTGCAATTACTGTCAGTTCGAATCTCCCCAGGCTCAAGGTTGACTCAGCCTTCCATCCTTTCTAAGGTAGGTAAATTGAGGACCCAGTTTGTGGGGGCAATAAGCTGACTTTGTATAAATATACAGAAGTATGAAGGCTATTGCTTAACGCATTGTAAGCCGCCCTGAGTCTTCGGAGAAGGGCGGCATATAAATCAAAATTAAAATTAAATTTTTTTTTAAAAAAAGATCCAATTTGAACTGAGATGTTTTGTCAACTCTTTCTCATGGTGGCTGCTTAGCTCCAAAAATTGCTTCCTGTGGGGCCCTGAGGAGCCCAGGCGGGGAGGCAAGGAGTGGCTGGGAGGGGAGGGGCAAGTAAAGGCCGGCGAGGCGCCCCTAGACGTGAGTGACATCGAGTTGGCCATGCCTATCCAGTCACATGACCACCTAGTCACACCCACCCAGCTGGTCATTAGGCAGATCATATTAGTGATCTGCTGGATTTATAATTATTAATTTAGTAGTCCCTGAGGTCCAAAAAGTTGGTGACCCCTGCTTTTTAGCAGCCCTGAACAGAACAGAATAACAGAGTTGGAAGGGACCTTGGAGGTCTTCTAGTCCAACCCCCTGCTCAGGCAGGAAACCCTATACCATTTCAGACAAAGGTCTATCCAGTGTCTTCTTAGAAGCCTCCAGTGATGAAACACTTCTTCTGATGGCAAGCTGTTTCACTGGTTAATTGTTCTCACTGCTTAGGAAACTTCTAGGTTCTAAGTTCCTTCTCTCCTTGATGAGTTTCCATCTATTGTTTCTTGTCTTGACTTCTGGGGCTTTGGAAAATAGCCTGGCCATCCTGTTCAGAGGATGTTGAAAGACAAACTGGATAACCACACTGTAGCTTTGTATCTTGTGCGAACCCAACCTGTGATTTAATTTAGAGTCCCGTGTGTTGCGCCAACTTCAAAAACAATTGGATTAACGGATTAAGCCATGGTTCGACTACTGGCGGAAGAGTTATCATGCGAAAACAGCCCATAATTATATAGAGGTGACATCTCAGCAGGGAGTTACAGCTTTCAGAGAGCATTTGAAAGCAAAACAAGGCAGGTGTGTAGCCGTACTTCTTCCAAGGTGAGTTGTAGGCTTCGAGGCATCCTTTCCTGATTGTGCATCGTTTTGTTTTTATGGTGAAGAAATGGTCATCTAATTAAGGATTTGTCTGCTAAACTTGAAGAAGAGAACACTTTTGAAGGTGGTACACCCTGAACTTCATCTGAATCCTTCTCCACTCTGTGTAGTTTAGAGGTCTTCTCCAAACCCTCAAGATGTGTGGACTTCAACTCCCACAATTCTCAGCAGTAGCATTCCTGGTTGTGGAATTCTGGGAGTTGAAGTCCACATTTTGGAGGTCATCCTGGCTGAGGGAAATTAAGGACTTGTCTGCTCAATGTGAAGAAGAGAATACTTTTGAAGGCTGTGCACCTTGAACTTCATCTGAATCCTTCTCCACTTTGTGTCAGATTCAGTTTAGAGGTCTTCTCCAAGGCCTCCAGATGTGTGGAATTCAACTCTCACAATTCTCAGCAGTAGCATTCCTGGTTGTGGAATTCTGGGAGTTGAAACAGGGGTGCTATTCAGCAGGTTCTGACAGGTTCTGGAGAACCGGTAGTAGTTCGGAGAACCGGCAAATACCACCTGTGGCTGGCCCCAGTGTGGGGTGAGAATGGAGATTTTGCAATATCTTTCCTCCAGGAGTGGGGAGGGAATGGGGATTTTGCAATATCCTTCCTCCAGGAGTGGTGTGGGAATGGAGATTTTGCAATATCCTTCCCCCAAGGGTGGGGAAGGAATGGGGATTTTGCAGTATTCTTCCCTTGGAGTGAGGAGGGGGAATGGAGATTTTGCAATATCCTCCCCCTGCCACACCCACCAAGCCACGCCTACAGAACCAGTAGTTAAAAAAATTGAATTCCACCACTGAGTTGAAGTCCATATTTTGGTGGTCATCTGGGTTGTGGGAAATTATCCAGGTTCAAAGATGTGATCGCCAACACTTTTTCACAAGTTTCCAGAGCTCTTCTGTGGAAGTGCTAAAATTCATCCTAGAATCTTCTAGCCACAAAATACATTTCGCCCTACTTTTATTTTCCTCCTTTCTTCCTTTCGGCTAAGTGGAACCAGTGGCATGTTATAAAATACTCTCTTGGTGAATGTACCACGCTGGTTTCCCCCCCCCCTTCCCTCCCCTCCTTCCAGTCCCAGCCAGGCTGTCACTTAGGAACAGGATCTATTCATCAAGCCTAAAATTACTGCTGTATTTAATCTTCTCAAAGAGAACACAATCGAATTATGATGAGGTGCGAAGAATGATAATCTGCCAGAATTTATTTTAAAAAAAATAAAACAGTAACAACAACCCCCCCACCTTTCCAACTTCTTCTCCGAAATGCCTGCCACTCCTAATAGGCCAATGAAGTCTAATAAGAACGAGATGCATAGGACAAGGTGCAAAGCATCTGCATAATAAGAAGATAAAAACTGTCCTCATCTCTTTTTTTTTTCCCCCAGATTGAATGAAATCTAATTACATGCCATATTGATTGTTGTGTATTACTGGAAGAGATAGCGGGGGGAGGGGGGAGAAAAGGAAAAAATGAGAAAAAGGAGGTGGGGGGGAGAGAGAGAAGCAATTACAGTAAAATTGTAGGCTGACCCTCTGAATTGCTTTCGGCATTAAAAGAACTGTGAACGTCCCCGGGGAGACGAAACCTTTATTTCTCACCCCCTAACTCTTCCCGTTAAATGATGGCCTATGCGGTTATCTGCGGAAATCTGTAGAGGAAATCTAGTCAATTATGTCTACCGGTTGATGTGAGCTCATTAGAGGAAAGATTAAGTTCTGTTGAACTCGGTTGGGCTTGTTTTTTGGATAAATGGGCAACTCGTGCAGCAGGTGTAACTGTGGCTCGATCACAGGTCGCTATGAGTCACTTCTTCTTCATGGGTGTTGAGGAGGTCGACAAGAGGTGCCCATCTCACGAGCTGGAAGCTACTCTGGAGGTTGGCCTGGCTGGACATTTGCCAGGGACTGAAGAGTAGCATTTGGTGACCTCTCTGATTTTATTAAAAAGAGCCTTGGTGGTGCAGCAGACTAAAGTGCTGTTAAGTAGCACCAGCTGCCTGCAATTACTGCAAGTTCGAATCTCACCAGGCTCAAGGTTGACTCAGCCTTCCATCCTTTCAAGGTAGGTAAAATGAGGACCTGGATTGTGGGGGCTATAAGATGACTTTGTATAAAATAGAACACCCCTTAGGGGGGTCAAAAGCCCTACTAAGCAGGTATATACAAAAGTATGAAGGCTATTGCTTAATGCATTGTAAGCCACCCTGAGTCTCCGGAGAAGGGTGGCATATAAATTGAACTAATGAATTGAATTAATAAATATTTAAAGGAATAAATTTATTTCTTCCTTCACTTTAGGAAGACCCTGGCATCCTGTATCGATTCTTGAGTCCAAGAAAGCAAAACTGTCTACTGCCTTGTCTTATTTGCTGGCGCTGAAAGTTCATGATGCTATTGGGTGACATTATCAATAGACCTTGACTTATGGCTGTACGTCATGCTGATCATTAAGCGGGTCATCATGTGACCAATCTGATTTTTACTTTTTTGTGTGTGTGGTTGTTGTTCAGCAAACATCATAGTCATTAAGTGAATTCATTGTCCACGATAGATAGATGATAGATAGATAGATAGATAGATAGATAGATAGATAGATAGATAGATAGATAGATAGATAGATAATAGATGGATAGATGATAGATAGACAGATAGACAGATAGACAGAGAGAGATGATAGATGATAGATGAAGCAGCCTGAGTAGCGTAGGAGGCTAATGCCTCGTACTAAAGGCAGCAATTAAGATCCAGCTGCCTGCAATTTCTGCGAGTTCAATCCTAGCCAGGCTCAAGGACGACTCAGCCTTCCATCCTTTCTAAGGTGGGTAAATTGAGGACCCAGTTTGTGGGGGCAATAAGCTGACTTTGTATAAATATACAGAAGTATGAAGGCTATTGCTTAATGCATTGTAAGCCACCCTGAGTCTCCGGAGAAGGGCGGCATATAAATCAATTTTTTTAAAAAACTAGATAGATAGATAGATAGATAGATAGATAGATAGATAGATAGATAGATAGATAGATAGATAGATAGATAGATAGAGATAGATAGAGATAGGTAGGTAGGTAGGTAGGTAGGTAGGTAGATACCCTGTTTTCCCCAAAATAAGAAATCCTCTGATAATAAGCCCAATCGGGCTTTTGAGCACATGGCAATCAGGCCAAGCGCTTATTTTAGGATTCAAAAAAATATAAGGCATGGTCTTATTTTGGGGGAAACACGGTAGATAGATAGATAGATAGATAGATAGATAGATAGATAGATAGATAGATAGATAGATAGATAGATAGATAGATAGATAGAGATAGATAGATAGATAGATAGATAGATAGATAGATAGATAGATAGATAGATAGAGATAGATAATTATTTTACAAATAACTGAAGGGCGTGAACATATCCAACCCACTTTCCTATTTTCCCTATAAACAACAACTTGGGAGGTAGGTTGGGCCCAAAAGCACCCAGCCAAGTTTTTGTGATTAAGGCAGAACTAGAACTTGCCCTCTCCTGGTGACTGGCCAAGTCACTCAGCTGGCTTTCATGGCTAAGGTGGGACTAAAACTTACAATTTCCTAGCTTCTAGCCTGGTGCCTTGACTACTAGACCAAACTGGCAATAGGTAGGTTTTTTTTTATTGGAAACTGAAAATAAACACATAATGAAATGTCTTCCTGATGTACAACTTGGCCTAGATGCGTTATAGACTTTCGATATAGACTTTCTCCTAAGGAGCAGACATCTGTTTATAGATATTTATAGATCTCTCTCTCTCTCTCTGTCTCTCTCTTCTCTCCTCTCTCTCCTCTCTCTCACTGTCTCCACCTCCTCTCTTTCTTTTCTCTCTCTCTCTCCTCTCTCTCTCTCTCTCGTTTCTCTCCCTCTCTCTTCCTCCTCCTCCTCCTCTGTCTCTGACTTCCACTGCAGATATTGGAGGAAAGGCAACAAGCAAGCCATTTCCTTACAACATCCTTAGATCCCAGCTATGTCCTCCATGCCCCTCTCCCTCCCCAATGCCTACAGGTCTCATCCTGATAGAACTGGAAGAAGCTACAGAATCTATTACCATCCTGCTGTTCAGGCTCAGGTGGAAGGAACACACACGTCAAAGGAAGGTTGTTTGAATAACATAAATAACCCATGTTTAAAAAGCCTCGCTCCCAAAGGTTGAAGCCCACTGCGCGAACTGCTGTAAAATGATCTTGTCATTGCTTTGTGAGTCCCGACAGTGGTCACTCAACTCTCCCCATTTCTATTAAAGGACAAACACAGCGTGTTAACCAATAGAGAGGTTGATGAAGTGCACCAGACGGAGCTGTTGTGCAAAATTCAGGCAGAGTTGAAAAAGGAAAGAAGAGAGAGAGAGAGAGAGAAAAGAGGCAATTTCCATGGCTCCATCCAGACAACATGCTTTTCACCGACAACATCTCATAAGCTTTCTGAAAGACGAATATTCAAAGAAAGAGAGAGACGAAAAATCAATCACTGGCAAAAAAATAAATAAAATGGTTTGAGGTACCAATTCAGCCTGGGCAGATAGTGCTAGTCAAGAGATATTCCCTTATTATTATTATTTTTGGTACTTCTCTCAAACAAAGAAAGCTTAGCTCAAATTTGGTGAAGTCTAGTACAATACTTAATGAGAAGAAAGGACTCCCTGGGGAAGAGCCTAATGCTGGGAACGATGGAGGGCAAAAGAAGAAGGGGACGGCAGAGAATGAGGTGGCTGGATGGAGTCACTGAAGCGGTCGGACTGAGCTTCAATGGACTCCAGAGGATGGTAGAGGACAGGAAGGCCTGGAGGAACATTGTCCATGGAGTTGTGATGGGACGGACACAACTTCACAACTAACGATAGATAGATAAATAGATAGATAGATGGATGGATGAATGGATGGATGGATGGATGGAAGGATGGACGGACAGACAGACAGACAGACAGACAGATCCAAGGGACTCCTGCGAGTCCCTTGGACTGCAGTGTGATCAAACCAGTCAGTCCTAGAGGAGATCAATCCTGATGGCTCTTTAAAAGGCCAGATCCTGAAGAGGAAACTCAAATACTTTGGCCACCTAATGAGAAGGAAGGACTCCCTGGAGAAGAGCCTAATGCTGGGAACGATGGAGGGCAAAAGAAGAAGAGGATGGCAGAGAACAAGGTGGCTGGATGGAGTCTCTGAAGCAGTCAGTGTGAGCTTAAATGGACTCCGGGGGATGGTAGAGGACAGGAAGGCCTAGAGGAAAGTTGTCCATGGGGTCGCAATGGGTTTGACATGAGTTCACAACTAACAACAATAAGTACAATTCAGCATTCTGAACCAGAACATTTTAAGTTCTACAGGCAACGTATGTTCCTCAAGGCAGGCCCAGTAGCAATACTGAGTAGACTTACTCAACAGTAAATCTACATTGTGTTGAGAGGAAGTTATTTCCAGATCAGTGAGCAGCATGAACTTCTAAAGGAAGATTGAACATTGTTTTATAAAACATAGAATCAAAAGCTTGGAAGTGACCTCAGAGGTCTTCTAATCCAACCACTTGCTCAAGGCAAGAGGCCTTGTACCACCCTGGTCAAATAATTGTCCAGTCTATTTGAAAACCTCCAGTGATGTAACACCCACAAGAGACTCTTCCTCCTGAACCCACTAGGTGGACTCGTAATATTCCCTGTCTCGCCCACTCTGGTAGGTTGGGTGGAGGACATGTTCCAATATTTGAGGGGCTGTCTCCACAAAGAAGAGGGGGTCAACCAATTTTCCGAAGTACCAGAAGGCAGGACAAGAAGCAATGGATGGAAATTAATGAAGGAGAGAAGCAACCTGGAATTAAGGAGAAATTTCCTGAGGGTGAGAATAATTAATCAGTAGAAATGGAAGTTGTGCTCCAACACTAGAGGTTTTTAAGAAGAGGCTGGACAGCCATTTGCCTGAAATGGTATGGGATCTCCTGCCTAAACAGGGGGTTGGACTAGAAGACCTCCAAGGCCCCTTCCAGACTTTTAATTCTATGGTCTAGAAAGCAATGATCAGCCCTCCTTTAGAGGTTTGTGCTGTCAGGTTGCTCCCTAATCTGGAAATAGCTCCCTCTCAGGACACAGGAGGTTTGCTGCTAGTCGATTATCCTGATGTAACTGGGAAAAGGTGGCCCTGCAAATAACCTGGCCCCAGGCTCATGTAGGGTTGAGAAGGTGACAAAGCAGCACCTTGAATTGGACCGGGAAGCAAATTGTCCAGGCAATGCAGCTCCCGCAGGACAATACGCGGAAAAAAAACAAAACCCCAGAATCTGATGGAATCTTAGCCATCTCCTTTTGTTATATTTTATTTTGTATGCTTCAAAAGAGTTAGGATGACCGATGAAGAAGAATATTTGAAATGAGGGGTCCTTGGGGCTCTCGGAGTTTGGTGGGTTTTCTTGCAGATGTTTCAAGATGCAAATTTGGTAACATTATCAGCGCTAGATGATCATCACTAGTTTGGGCAATGGAACATCTGCAAGAAAACCCGCCAAGAGTTCTCCTCCTTCCTTCCCTCCTTCTTTATCTCCTTCTTTCTCTCCCTCCTTCCTTCCTTCCTTCCTCCTTCCTTCCTTCCTCCTTCCTCTTCCCTTCCTTCCTTCCCTCCTTCCTCCCTCCCTCCCTCCCTCCCTCCCTCCCTCCCTCTTGATTAAAGATCAGTTCACTAGCCTGGCAGGTCTAGAAGGGAAGGACAACAAAACAAAAATATTTCTATCTTATAATCTATA
This sequence comes from Coluber constrictor foxii, assembly GCA_038048745.1. Taxonomy (NCBI): domain Eukaryota; kingdom Metazoa; phylum Chordata; class Lepidosauria; order Squamata; family Colubridae; genus Coluber; species Coluber constrictor. Next base: position 30,624,344 of record CM075968.1, read on the forward strand.
TCCTTCCTTCCTTCCTTCCTTCCTTCCTTCCTTCCTTCCTTCCTTCCTTCCTTCCTTCCTTCCTTCCTTCCTCCTCCCTCTCTCCCTCCCTCTTCCTTCCTTCCTTCCTCCTTCCTCTTCCCTTCCTTCCTCCTTCTTTCCTTCTTCCTTCCTTCCTTCCTTCCTTTCTTCCTTCCTCCCCCCTCCCTCCCTTCCTCCTCCCTCCCTCCCTCCCTCTCCCTTCCTTCCTTCCTTCCTTCCTCCCTCCCTCCCTCCTCCTCCTCACACATCCCACTCCCTTCTAATACTGATGATGTTGCCTAGTTTGGGTAATGAAACCAGAAAACCACCAAGCTCCGAGAGCCCCGAGTTAGGATGAGAAAGAACAAAATGGAGGCACCTTCCCAGCTTTCTGCACATCCAGAAATTAGGAACGGGGAGACTGAAGTGTGAAAATTTAGAAGCATAGAGGCAACGTGCCAAACAGCTCAACTTTTTTCTGCAGGGTCTAAACTAGAGATTTCTATCCAGTCTGCAAATTACCTCTAAACAATATAAATCAAGTCTGTTTCCATTAGAGATCTGCTTACACGAAGGGAAAGAAAGTACTGTAATAAAAATACTTTATTTGTTTATCCTAAAACCATACATATACAAATACACATACACATACACATACACATACACATACACATACACATACACATACACATACACATACACATACACATACACATACACATACACATACACATACAGATATACACACTCACACACTGTGTTTCCCCCAAAATAAGACTCAACAGGAAAATAAGCCGTAGCATGGGCTTCGGGATACTTGTAATATAAGTGCTACACCCAAAATAAGACCCAGTTAAGATCATTAGCCAGGCTAATGGCTAATGATAAATATATTACTAATATATTTAGTAAAATATTTCCCACCAAAATAAGACATCATCTGAAAATAAGCCCTAATGCGTCTTTTGGAGCAAACATTAATGATACATACTGTAATTTTCAGAGTATAAGATGCACCTTTTTCCCCCCCAAAAAAGAGGGATGAAAATCTGGGTGCATCTTATACTGCAAATGTAGCCAGGCCCAGCTTCTCAAACGGAGGTTTCAGAGGCTGAAAAAAGCATCAGAAATGAAGCTTCGGAAAAAAAGCCTCCAAACAGAGCTTCAGAAAAGAAGCCCCCAAACAGTGCTTCAGAAAAGAAGCCCCCAAACAGAGCTTCAGAAAAAAGCCCCCAAACAGAGCTTCAGAAAAAAAGCCCCCAAACAGAGTTTCAAGAAAAAAGCCTCCAAACAGAGCTTCAGAAAAAAAGCTTCCAAACAGAGCTTCAGAAAAAAAGCCCTCAAACAGAGCTTCAGAAAAGAAGCTCCCAAATAGAGCTTTAGAAAAAAGCCTCCAAACAGAGCTTCAGAAAAAAGCCTCCAAACAGAGCTTCAGAAAAAAGCCCTCAAACAGAGCTTCAGAAAAGAAGCTCCCAAATAGAGCTTTAGAAAAAAGCCTCCAAACAGAGCTTCAGAAAAAAGCCTCCAAACAGAGCTTCAGAAAAAAAGCCCTCAAACAGAGCTTCAGAAAAGAAGCTCCCAAATAGAGCTTCAGAAAAAAGCCCCCAAACAGAGCTTCAGAAAAAAAACCTCCAAACAGAGCTTCAGAAAAAAAGCCTCCAAACAGAGCTTCAGAAAAGAAGGCTCCAAACAGAGCTTCAGAAAAAAAAGCCCCCAAACAGAGCTTCAGAAAAAAAGCCTCCAAACAGAGCTTCAGAAAAGAAGCCCCCAAACAGAGCTTCAGAAAAAAAGCCCCCAAACAGAGCTTCAGAAAAGAAGCCCCCAAACAGAGCTTCAGAAAAAAAGCCCCCAAACAGAGTTTCAGGAAAAAAGCCTCCAAACAGAGCTTCAGAAAAAAAGCCTCTAAACAGAGCTTCAGAAAAAAAGCCTCCAAACAGAGCTTCAGAAAAGAAGGCTCCAAACAGAGCTTCAGAGGCTTTTTTTTGCTGAAGCTGTTTCGGAGGCTTTCAGAGGCAGGAAAAAGTTTTTTTTCTGAAACAGAGTTACAAAAGTTTCAGAGGCAGAAAAAAAAGCCAAAAAAAAAAAAGCCAAAAAAAGCAAGGCACAGAGCTCACAACCAATGAACCAGTTGCTAAAATTCACCTCTGGGAACAGCTGATTGAGGGTATTCCGGGATGCCGATCCACCTGCCAATCAGCTTTTTTCTTATTTTCCTCCCGAAAAACTAAGGTGCATCTTATACTCCGGTGCATCTTATTCTCCGAAAAATACAGTATATAGGAGGCGGAGGGGAAAATAAATTAAGGGGAAGAGAGGGGAAAAATTGGGGTGTGTGTGTGTGTTTCTATTTGGCTTATATATCGTTCTTTCAATGGCTGAGGAATCTTTTATAACTTCTCTCTTTCTAACACCTCATTGAGAGAACTACGTTAAGAATTAGCGACTTGCCTCAAGGTCCTTCAGTGAATCTGTGTCGAAGTAGGAAGCGGCGTTTAAATCTCCCAACAATAAAAACAATTGCCTGTGGTTAACAAACATAGTTTAGAGGAAACGTATTCTGTCTCGTTTTTTTTTTTCTTCCCTTGCCGTTCCAACCGTGTTCCATGGCTCAGGGTAGTTTGCGGCAATTAAAAGCAAAACTAAACAAAATAAAGCCAGGGTGTGAAAATGAGAAACGAGCTTGAGCAGGGAATAGACATCTAAACGGAAGATCCCTCGGCTCAAAAAAGAAAGGGGGGAAGAGGAAATCACAGGCCCAGCAAGATGAAAGCAAATACAAATAAGGAAACCCTCGTTGCTAAGCGAGACATTGGTGAAGTGAGTTTTGCCCCGTTTTACAACCTTGCCTGCCACATGTGTGAAAGTGGATCGCTGCGGATCACGTGACCTGGGGGTGCTACCATGGACATAAACGCGAAAAATGGTCATAATCTATAATTCCCCAAATGTAAGAATTCAACTTCCAGGCTCTACAACAAGAGAATAAAGAGCTGCGGTGGTGCAGTGGTTACAGTGTAGTACTGCAGGCTGCTTCTGCTGTCTGCCCGATGCCTGCAATTGGGCAGTTGGAATCTCATTAGGCTCAAGGTTGACTCAGCCTTTCCATCCTTCCAAGGTGGGTAAAATGAGGACCCAGATTGTTTGGGCAAGAGGCTGACTCCGTAAACCGCTTAGAGAGGGCTGCAAAGCACTGTGAAGAGGTCTATAAGTTTAAGTGCTACTGTCCTTCCTTCCTTCCTTCCTTCCTTCCTTCCTTCCTTCCTTCCTTCCATCCATCCATCCATCCATCCATCCATCCATCCATCCATGGTGCACAGTGGTTAGAATGCAGTATTGCAGGCTAACTCTGCTGGCTGCCAACAGTTCAATCCTGATTGGCTCAAGGTTGACTTAGCCTTCCATCCTTCCGAGGTGGGTAAAATGAGGACCCAGATTGTTGGGGGCAAGAGGCTGACTCTGTAAACCGCTTAGAGAGGGTTGGCAAGCACTGGGAAGTGTTATATAAGTCTAAGTGCTATTGTTATTGCTATTGTCCTTCCTTCCTTCCTTCCTTCCTTCCTTCCTTCCTTCCTTCCTTCCTTCCTTCCTTCCTTCCTTCCTTCCTTCCATCTATCCATCCTTCCATCGATCCATCCATCCATCCATGGTGCACAGTGGTTAGAATGCAGTATTGCAGGCTAAGTCTGCTGGCTGCCAGCAGTTCAATCCTGACTGGCTCAAGGTTGACTCAGCCTTCCATCCTTCCGAGGTCAGTAAAATGAGGACCCAGATTGTTGGGGGCAAGAGGACAATTAATAGAAACCAGATACAATGAACACAAGAAAGATTGCACACTCCCTATTCCCCCCCCCCCAAGGCTGAAGTGGGCAACTTTTCAGGGTCCGAGAGGCCTCATTCAAATTCCTTGATCTTCTGCAGCAGGGGTCTCCAAGCCCTGGTCCGTGGACCAGCACCAGTCTCCAGCACGTGAGAAACAGGGCCACGCAAACAAATGAAGCCCCATTTGAATCAGGCAGCATGCAAAACCAGCCTCTTTCAGTCTGCACAAAAACCTCTCCACAGAACCGGTCGGTCCCTGGTGCCCCGAAGGTTGAGAGGCCACTGTTCTAAAGGGATGCTGAAAGGCACCTCATGAGTCAGTTATTCAAAGGAGCATGGCTGAAATGTTTCAGTCCAGGTTTTGTTTTTGTTTTTTTCATTTGGGAAGGAATTTAGGACCATGGGATGCAAACTCTAAACCTTTTCTAAAGATTTTTTTACTTCACATGGGAAATGCACACAACTGCAGAAATAACAGAATCGTCATCCAGCATTCTTAAGACTTTCCGCACTAGTAACTCAGTAATCCTTCCTGTCTTGTAACTCATCGGAGAGCCATACCCATCATTTAAAGGTAAAGGTAAAGTTCCCCTCGCACACACATGCTAGTCATTCCTGACTCTAGGGGATGATGCCCATCTCCGTTTCAAAGCTGAAGAGCCAGCGCTGTCCGAAGACATCTCCGTGGTCATGTGGCCGGCATGACTCAACACCAAAGGCGCATGGAACGCTGTTACCTTCCCACCAAAGGTGGTCCCTGTTTTTCTACTTGCATTTTTTACGTGCATTTTTTTACCCATCATTTAGAAACCATCAAACCTACCTTGCAAAACCTATTCAATAAACTGATTTTTGTATGTCAATCAAAAAAGGAAGGAAGGAAGCAAGCTGGCAACCAAATGGCGAGACACATCATACTGTGTGCCTCAGAAATAGGAGAGGGACCAATTGTTCATGGTGATCATTGCCTGTTTGAGATGTTTCTCCATTTTATGCCTGACACAACTGTGACATGAGTGGTTCCGATGCTCCTAATTCTCATTTGAATCGGTGTGCTTTACACAGCCCTACACCAGTTTAATTGTGACTGAACCTGAAGTAGGATTGTCTTTTTTTTTTTTAAGTTGATTTATATGCCGCCCTTCTTCGGAGACTCAGGGCGGCTTACAATGCGTTAAGCAACAGCCTCCATACTTTTGTATATTTATACAAAGTCAGTTTATTGCTCCCACAAACTGGGTCCTCAATTTACCTACTTTAGAAAGGATGGAAGGCTGAGTCAACCTTGAGCCTGGTGAGATTTGAATTTACAGTAATTGCAGACAGCTGGTGCTAATCACAATGCTTTTAGTCTGCTGAGCTATCCAGGCTCTCAAACTTTTGCGAAGTATCATTGAAGTATGTCCCAAAGTGCTTTTTTCAAGAGGCAACTGGGCTTTGTTTCTCTTTGAAGATGATTCACTTCTCACCCAGGTGCAAATGGGTTGAAAGAGAGGGGTCAAAGAGGCCATCTATGTCAAAAGTGAACAGCCCTCTCTCAATGGAAGGAGGTGGATATGACATCATCTGTTTCCAGTCTACAACAGAGTCCTTTCAGCATTTCCAAGAAGGCTCCCCACCCATTTGCACCACTCAGGTGACCCTGAGGACACAGATAATCCTCCATGTGGCCTTAACGACTCTCTAAAAGGATGCAAATGACCAGCTGTCTGCAAGGAATATAAATCCTTCTATTCCCCATGATTCAGTTAGAGTGGAAGAAGCTTCTTGGATGAGAAGGGAAATGACTTCAAAGGAAAACAAGAAAGTCCAGTTGCCTCCTGAAAAAAGCACCTTTGGAACAACTATGCTGAGAATCTCCACATCATTGAAGTATGATGTGTCTTAGGCTTTTATACTGAACTCCTATCAAACACTCCTATCAAATAGTGGACAAGAGAGAGAGGGAGGGAGGGAGGGGGGTAGGGGGAGAGAGAGAGAGAGAGAGAGAGAGAGGGAGGGAGGGAGGGAGGGAGGGAGGGAGGGAGGGAGAGAGAGAGAGAGAGAGAGAGAGAGAGAGAGAGAGAGAGAGAGAGAGAGAGAGAGAGAGAAGGACCAATATAATCAGTTTGGGTCAGCTTGATTTAAACCATGCAATAACCAGGATTTAATTTATATAATCAAATTACTGTTTTGTTTTTTGTTTTTTATTAAACAACAGTTTTGCTCACCACATTATAAAAAAGATGTTGAGACTCTTGAAAGAGTGCAGAGAAGAGCAACCAAGATGATGAGGCGACTGGAGGCTAAAACATATGATGAATGGTTGCGGGAACTGGGCCTGGCTAGTCTAGTGAAGAGAAGGACCAGCGGAGACAGGAGAGCAGTCTTCCAATATTTGAGGGGCTGCCCCAAAGAGGAAGGGGTCAAGCTATTTTCCAAAGCACCTGAGAGCCAGACAAGGAATCATGGATGGGAACTGATCAAGGAGAGATGCAACCTGGAAATAAGGAGGAATTTCCTGACAGTGAGAACAATCAACTCATGGAACAGAAGTTGCCTTCAAGAAGTTGTGGGAGCTTCATCACTGGAGGCTTTCAAGAAAAGATTGGACTGCCATTTGTCAGAAATGGTGTAAGGTCTCCTGCTTAGGTGGGGGGTTGGACTAGATGACCTACAAGGTCCCTTCCAACTCTGTTAATCGGTTATCTGTTACCCTCTTCCAGGTAGTGTAAGAGGAAGGGTGACAGAAGACGAAACTGGAAAAGCTTAAATCTGCCCTCATGTGAACAAGGAACAGTAATGGGAGCTAATAGGTTAAAGAACTGCTGAAGAACAGCAGCAAGCAGGATAATTTTACTGCTAATATAGCAGTCCAGTCTGTTCCTGTTAATCCAGTTTTAGAACTTGAAAAGTGCTTTATGGCATTCATTGGCTCTGGAGACACAACAGAAAGGACACCGTTAGTCATTTTATTTAAAAAAAAAGGTGGCTTCAAAATTAAATATTTCTTCCTTTTAGTTCCCTGGGCCTCCGTTCAAGTAATTTGGGCTAAGTGTCCACGTGCTTTGGCCCACCATGGAGCCTGGTTTTTGTAGTCATCTCCAACTTTTTAACGATGACCAGCTGTTCTCACACACAGCTCTTCTCATCTTACAGCATCAAGCCACCAACTAAGACGGTGTGGAGGAGCTGCCACAAAGTAATCCTACTGCATTGCTTCAAACAGATGGGTTTGTCTGTGGTGTTGGCAAAAGAACTGTAAATACCAAGGAGCAGCTGGTGTGGAGTCACTTTGAGGGAAGGGACTTAGCCAAAATTTGTATCCTCCCTTCCCCCTCCCCCCTATTGCTTGGCAATGGCTACTCAGTCAAACACACCATTGTCCCAACAAGACAACATCCCATGTTCTACCTTTATTTCACCACCAAGCATCAATGGAATGAGCTTTGATGGTAATGGGACCACACCCAAACCAAATGAGCCCATCCTTTCCCTTGTATCTTCCACCACCAAGGGAAGGTGTCCTTACCAATGGCATAAAACAGCCGGTCTCCACAACTCCACATTACAAGATCTCAGTATCTTCCCTTCTCCAAACATGCTTTCAATTCTGCAAATTCAGTTCATGTATACAGAGATGTACACAGTCCATGCAATGAGAAACCAAGGAGTGCACCTTTACGTACAAGCCCGTTTTACAGAGAGGAAATGAAGGCAGAGAAGTTACACCAGGTGGGACCACCAAAAGACACGGACCCAGTAATGTGTGAGGAGCTGGCCACAGATTTTTGAATTGTAACTCTAGTCCTCTGGCCAAATTGAATGAAAATCTCCTTGGAACAAACTGAGATGGTAAAATAAACCTGCTGATGTAGATTTGGCTACGTATAGTTTGAGTTTTGTTGGTTATCCAGATTGTTTGCAGGGGCATTTAAAAATAATTGATAGCAAGTCAGAATTACTGCATTAGCCCCAACTTAGCTCCTCTTGTTAAAAGTTTAGTGCCAGCTCAACATGGAATTCCAGAATAATGCCCAGAAGGGACATGGGTCTGAAATTCCCATGTTTTAATCCACTTTTGCTCAACCTTAGTAAATTCAGTGACTGGATAGAAGATATTACAGCCTGTCCAAGCTTTAGAAAACTCCACAATGTGCATATGAACACCATGTCTCTGACTCACATTTCCATACCTTTAGCAAGCTATTAGGTAGCACTATTCAGCAATCAAATATCCCCTCCCCCTCCCCCAAATTTGCTCAGCCAACGGCCCCGATGCTCCCCTCCCTTCCTCACCATTGAGTTGGTTGTACACCACTTCCTCCAGATGATCCAACCGTTGCAGGATGGCTTCCCTGTCCAGCACAGCTCCCACTTTGGCATTCCGTCCCCTCATCCGTCGGTCGGCACTCCGGACAATTTGCACCAGCTCCTGGGAGCGGTCCTGGATCCTGCAGTAGACCGAGAAAAGGATGATGCCCACGAAAACCAAAATGTTCACCGTCAATAAAGTTTTGATTTTCCTGGCAACCGCCATGGAAGCTGCTGGGTCGAGAAGGATGTCAAGGCATGGCAGGTCCCGGTAGCTGCGGCAGCATCGGAGGCAAGCAGTCCCTGCCCGCGGATGATGGAAGGAAGGGCTGAGGAGGGGGGGGGCAGCTGGGGAATGGGGGTGGAAGAAAGAGGGCAGTAGGAAGTCCTGAGATATTCCCCTTCCCACGACTTCTGGATGCGAGAGAGGAAGGGGGCACCCCAAGCGAGTCAACGCATTGCCGGCGACAAGGAGCTGTCCGTTTCAGCACCACGGCGTTCCAAGCAGCCGCCGCTGTACCTCCTTCTCCTTCGGCGTCTGTTTCTCAGCCCGGAGGGGACCCCCTTCCCCGTGTCTCTCTTGGAGGCTCTAGAAAGGGGAAGGGGCTGAGGACCCCCTTGGTTGACGATGAGGAGGGTGAGGCACGCCCGGGCGGAGTAGGGAGGGGAGGGGGGCGGCAGCTAGAAGCAAGGACACAGCGCCGACGCAGGCCAGCCAGCTTGGGCAGAAGAGGGAGAGGTGGGTGAACGGGATGCGCCCACAGCTGGAACGAGTGTCAGGGTTGGGGAGGGGGGGAGGGAGGGAGGCGGCGAAGGTGAGGAGGGGATACGATCCTGCGCGGTGGTTGCCTGCCCGCCTGCCTCCCCTTGCGCGCGTCCTCGCACGCCTGCGTGCGCGGGGGTGATGGGCTCGGTTGCTGGCCCTCTCTTGCCTCGCTCCCCGCGCACAGCGCAGGGGCGAAGTCACGTGGCATATTGGGTGGGTGGGGAGCGGGGAAAAGGAGGGAGGAGTGGAGGGGGGGCGCGAGGGAAGAAAACTCTCCTGCGTTGCGCGCGGCCTCGCCGAGGGATCGGCTCCCCTGCGGGCTGGGGGGGTGGGGGGGAGAGAGAGATCTCTCCATCCCGTCTTCCTCCCCCTGCAAGACAAAGAGGGAGGTGGAACGGCGCCGCTGGGTTATCTTGCTCAACCCCCGTGTTAACCGGTAGTTTTGAGGTTCCCCCCCCCCCCCGAAATGGTGTTGTCCGTACGAATTGGGGAGCTGGGTATCTCCTTCCTCGCCCGTGCCAGACCGCGATGCCAAACAGCTTTGCCTGTCCAAACACCAAGCCTCGGAGCACGCAAAGTGTTATATTATTTCTCCCTTCGCCAATGCTATGAACCATCTCTTGACTCCTTTCTGCCGAAGGCAGCATCTGATGGCTAACATCACTTTAGGGCTGCCGCTTCTGGGTTGAATTAGGTGGCACAAAACCTTTGGTCAGTTGCTGGGTTGGCCCTGGATATGAAACATCTGTCCTTCTGTCAAATCATCCGTGGCCAAAAAACACATCCATAGCCCCCTTTTTTAGAATTTATTTTTCTTCCTCGTAAAGCTTTCCAAAATCTGAGATTCTGCTAAGTTTCCTGCAGGCTCCCTCTTGAATCGATGCTCTGTGGTGTTCACGATAATATGCTTAAGGGGAAGTGGGCAAGGTAAATGTGCCGTGTGGGAATGCCACAAACCAGGCAGCAGTTGTGGGTTGCTTTGGGTTCAGCTAACCCTCCTGGTCAAGTCAGGAAAGATGGATTGTGAAACCTCTCTTGCAGCTGTCATCAGAGAGATGAAATCCTAAACCAGCCCAGAGAAAAAGGGGCAGCTCTAGGAACTCTAGGAATAGGAATAGGAATAGGAATAGGAATAGGAATAGGAATAGGAATAGGAATAGAATAGAATAGAATAGAATAGAATAGAATAGAATAGAATAGAATAGAATAGAATAGAATAGAATAGAATAGAATAGAATAGAATAGAATAGAATAGAATAGAATAACAGAGTTGGAAGGGACCTTGGAGGTCTTCTAGTCCAACCCCCTGCTTAGGCAGGAAAGCCTACACCACTTCAGACAAATGGTCATTCAACACCTTCTTAAAAACTTCCAGTGTTGGCGCATTCACAACTTCTGGAGGCAAGTTGTTCCACTGATTAATTGTTCTCACTGTCAGGAAATTTCTCCTTAGTTCTAAGTTGCTTCTCTCCTGGATGAGTTTCCACCCATTGCTTCTTGTCCTGCCCTCAGGTGCTTTGGAGAAAAGCTTGACCTCCTCTTCTTTGGGGCAGCCCCTGAGATATTGGAACACTGCTATTATGTCACCCCTAGTCCTTCTTTTCATTAAACTAGACATACCCAGTTCCTGCAACCGTTCTTCATATGTTTTAGCCTCCAGTCCCATTTCTCTCCTGTTTTGTCTATATAAGATCTGGAATAGGGGAAGAATGGGGTTGGGGGTTGGTAAGCCTCCCTTGAGTGGGGCCACCAGAGACTTCTGTAAAAAAAATTCTTCATTTTTTTTTAAAGGAAGTGAAAGTCATCCAAAGGGCCATTACGAGTTTAACTGGGGAAAATCTGTGATTATGTGCTTCTGGCAAAGTAATTTTTTTCAAACTAGGTCAATCATATCATCTATTACAGCCATGGATTAGTACAGAGAGAATGGCTAGATTCAGAGATTCCACTAAGCCATCATGGAATCCTGTGGCTTCCCTGATTTATTCTTTTTTTAAAATCAAAATATCAGGCACTTTTGATCTTTTTTTTTATACCGTAGGAAGTTAGCACCCACCCCTTTCCTGGAAGAATGAAATATTTTAGAAAATATTAAAAAGGCAGAATATTATGTTTCCCTGGATGAGAAATGGAGAAGCATGTTTTAAAGACAAAGCAACTCCCACCTTTCTGCCCCCACCCTTTTGTTAATGGTGGCTTGAAGGGCCTGGTGGCTCAGCAGACTGAAGCATTGTGATTAACATCAGCTGTCTGCAATTACTGTAAGTTCAAATCTCACCAGGCTCCAGGTTGACTCAGCCTTCCATCCTTTCTAAGGTAGGTAAAATGAGGACCCAGATTGTGGGGGCAATAAGCTGACTTTGTATAAATATACAAAAGTGTGAAGGCTATTGCTTAACACATTGTAAGCCACTCTGAGTCTCCGGAGAAGGGCGGCATATAAATCAAATTTAAAAAAATGGGTCAGAGGCAGAAACTCAATCTTTGTCCATGGACCATTACAATACAATAGGACACGTCTGCAACACAATAGCAGCAGAACTCACCACATGTGAGCCATTAAGGCTAGCTAAGACCCCCACTCCCTGGAAGTCTGACAACCAATCAGGATACTCTTTCGGGGGCCCAGGAAGTTCAAAGCCAGAGAGAGCATAAAACCCGAAAACTCGCCGTATATGCCCCTTTTCTGTTCAGGAACTCAAGCCATGTGATCCTGTCCATCATTAAACCATCTTTCCAAGCAGTCTCCATGTTTCCAGTGTCTTTTTTCCCACTTGGAGCAGAACCCAGAAGGATATTTCTTCCTACAATTCTTATCATTTTTGATACCCACGTAACTCTATCAAAAAGTGCTGGACCACTCAACCTAATATAGCGCAACTAAACACAAGCAATGAAAAGGATAACACTATCAAAACAGCTCAGAAGCAACTGTAGGAAGTTAGCACCCACCCCTCTCCTAGGAAAAGGAGATATTTTAGGAAATATTAAAGGGGCAGAATATTTCCACTAAAAGGGAAGCAGAAACTCAGCTCCCACCACCTTTGTCAATGGGTCATTAAGGCCTGGGCCAGTCCATTGCATAACAAAGATCTACCTCCTTCAGGTAGAGCCATAGTAGGAATTGCCCTCACCCAAGATCCAACAAATATAGGATTAACCCTCTACCCATCTAGCAACAGAACTCGCCACATGGCACCTGGGGAGACTGCAGCACCCAGCAAGGTTCAACCAAGCCTGGGACTCAAAAGATAACCTACAGAGTTACCCCCGCATGGCCTCATGGGAATCTGACAACCAATCAGAATGCAAGCTCAAATTCAAAGCCCAACAGAGGTCATAAAACCAAGGCACTCTCAGCATCTTGGCCCTTTTTTCTGCCCAGGATCTCAAACCATGTGATTCTGTTCATCAATAAACCATCTTCCAAGCAACTTCCATGAATCCAATGTCTTTTCCCCCCACTTGGAACTGAACCCAGATGGACATTTCTTCCAACACAACCTAAAGACAATTACAACCATGTGGCATCATTGTAGCACACCAACCAACTAAAGCCTTCTGAAACATCTTAAGTAAACCAAAGGACCCAGTAACCCAAGAAGAAGAAGAAAAATAAGAATCTCCTCCAACTTACAGTGTAAGGACTTGTAGATAGTTAACGTCTACTCCTTCTCCTAGGAGAATGAAATGTTTTGAGAAATATTAAAAAGGCAGAATATTATATTTTCCTAAAAGGAGAAAGGGACATGGTGGATCAGTGGTTCAGATGCTGAGCTTGTCGATCGAAAAGTCGGCAGTTGTAGAAAAAATGCTTTTAAAAGTTTTTTTTTTAAAAAAAAGCCTCTGATGACTGTGCGGGGGAGGCAGAGATTTTTGCTACCAGTTCTCCGAACTACCCGCCACCATCGCTACCGGATCGAGGGATCCAATCTGAACCGGGAGCATTTCACCCCTGCCCCAAGTTAACAACCGTAATGTTGCAACCAACTGTCACATGAATAAAATTTCAATGAAACCAAAAATGCATTTGATAGCAGAAAACACACCGCATCAGCCGTCGGACATCGTAGATTTATTGAAGGCTTAATTTCCTATTTTTTGATATCTATATCTATATCTATATCTATATCTATATCTATATCTATATCTATATCTATATCTATATCTATATCTATATCTATTAGAGCATCACCTACTGGTGATATTTTAGTTAAGAACGTGATAATGTGGCTTCTTTACGATAAATGTGCTAAGCCCGCAGATTGCATAGCAATGAATTTACACAGCTAAAAACAAGAGAGATCTTTGCAACCTAAATCAGTTTGGTGATGGGCATGCAAAACTTGAATTTATTTATTTAGCGTATGGCTGGTCACACACAGTATTGTATATATGGGAGGCAAAGTTACTCCCATCCATGGCAATCCTTAAGTCACACGTGCCTCCTGGGTGGTGCTAAATGAGTAACAGACGGACTGGTAGCCAGACATCCGCAAGGATCTCCTGGCTTCACACACAACCCCACGGTCCTTTTAAGGACCTTTTAAGTACCAAAACAAATAGCAGAAACAGCAGAAACAACAGAAATAACAAATACTAAAGCAAAACTTGAAAACCTGTTTTAAAAGAATCCCCTGCATTTGGGAAAAGCAGCTCATCAGAGAGAGAAAATGGCTGACCTCGTCTTTGTTGATGTATCTTATAAAATTCTTGGACATGGTACTGAGTGCCCCAATGACAATGGGTAGTATCACATGTTTCATCCATAATCGCGTAGTTTTGATGGCCAGGTTGCGATATTTCATGATTTTTTTCCAGTTCTGCATTCACATTTTCTGCATTCGCATATTAAATGTGAAACAGTTTTGACTTTGTCATTGCAAAGTCGGCAGTTTGGATTGTCAGTGGATTTTTGTGTCTTCTGGATATTATTATTATTATTATTATTATTATTATTATTATTATTATTATTATTATTATTATTATTATTATTTAATCTGTAGTGAGATTCACAGCCTTTGAGGCTGGTTAATAGCTCAGCAGCTCGAGTCCTAACCAAGGACCTAGGAACTGTTCAGGTATCGTCGGAGGATGTAAGCTGTTCCGAGTAAGGTGGTTTTTTGTAGAGTCAAAATGTTCAAGTCCGGTAAATTTAGAATTTCTAAATAGCGGGGTAGCCCTTTGGGTATGGCTCCAAGGGCTCCAATTACAATCGGGACAGTGAAATTGAGATCAGTGAAAAAGATTTGAAATAAGAGCCTTTGCTTTATTGCTCCAACCTAGCTAAAAAGTTCAACTTGAGATTTGTGTCTTTGAAGTCCTTAAAAGACTGCAGAGATAGAGATAAATACTTGAGCGGATAGAAATAACGCCAAACAGGAAACACAACTGAAAAGCATGGCTTATTTCAAACCAGGTTGGACACTCAGTGAATATCCAGGAATAATTTCAAAATGTAGTCCTCCATACAAGTTGTTCCTCTCACATTTATGTCATCTTTACTTTAAGAAGTAAATTGTCTTTTGGTTTGATGAGTGGTGGTGGCCTTTTTTCTTTTTTCCTGGCGGAACCAGAAAAAATGTAATTAATTCTTCTTCTTCTTCCTCTTCTTCTTCTTCTTCTTCTCCTCCTCCTCCTCCTTCCCCTTCCCCTTCCCCTTCCCCTTCCCCTTCCTCTCCTCCTCCTCCTTCTCCTCCTCCTCCTCTTCTTTTTTTCTTCTTCCCCTTCCCCTCCTCCTCCTCCTCCTCCTCCTCCTCCTCCTCTCCACCCCCACCATCAGAAACCCCACTCCCTTCTAACACTGTTGATATTACCTCATTTGGGTAATGAAACATCTGCAAGAAAACAATCAAGCTCAGAAAGCCCCAAGGCCTTCCTCTTCTTCCTCCTCTTCCTCCTCCTCCTCCTCCACCTCCACCACCACAAACTCCACCCCCTTCTAGCACTGATGATGTCACCTCATTTGGGTAATGAAGTACCTGCAAGAGGACAGCCAAGCTCAAGACAGCACCAAGGACCCCACAAGCATAGTGGTGGACGATAGGACATTTGTCCATCCTTGACTATGAACTGATTGGTCAAACCGCCATTGTCCCTTAGCCACTGTGGTTCTGCCTGTGCTTATCGATCCTTTCAACCATCGGGTAGAATTGTACTAAGAAAGAGCAAGACACAAAGGAATTGGGGTGAGAGAACCCCTGCTCTTCAGATGGTCAGGAAGGTGTGAAAGAAGGTGGAGGTGCTAAAATTGGGGAGAAAAATAGCTTTGATGGAGGGGGGAGGAAGGGAGGAGGAGGAGGAGAGAATTTAAAGTAAGCTTTGGTGGTGGGCTAGGGATGCGGTGGCTCAGGGGCTCAGACGCTGAGCTTGTCGATCGAAAGTTCGGCAGTTCAGCGGTTTGAATCCCTAGCGCCATGCAATGGGGTGAGCTCCCGTGACTTGTCCTAGCTTCTGCCAACCTGGCCATTCAAAAGCGCGTTAAAAAAATGCAAGTAGAAAAACAGGGACCACCTTTGGTGGGAAGGGAACAGTGTTCTGTGCGACTTTGGTGTTGAGTCATGTTGGCCAGTTGACCACGGAGACGTCTTTGGACAGCGCTGGCTCTTCAGCTTTGAAACAGAGATGAGCACTGCCCCCTAGAGTCAGGAACGACTAGCACGTATGTGTGAGGGGAATCTTTACCTTTACCTTGGTGGTGAGTATAGTTGGGTCTGATAGAGAGGGAAGCATCTTTCCTAAGATTTGGGAATGCTGCAAATTAGACTTCCATGTGAGTCTACAATGCACAACCTCATTTCCTCCCAAGCAGACGATCACACTCGGGTGAAAGACCCTCCAGCTACACAACTGATGCCAACGGACACTTGAGGCAGCCTGCAGGCCACTGAGTCACACACCCTGATTCAACATGCCAAGCACAAAAGGCAGGGTTATTGCCTTCCAGCCTACGCAGACTATTACCTGATATTCTTCTTAAGCAATATCCATCATGAGATTTTGAGGTCTTGTAGCTTTTTTATTTCAAGCTACCCCAGATGTTGGAGTTCTGGAAAAAGAAAAGACTTCAACAGTCTTCTATAACCAACCTTTCTGCAGCTTTGTAGACAGGGGTGAAGGATACTACCCAGGATAACAATAGCAATTGCACTTAGACTTATATACTGCGAGTTCAAATCTCACCAGGCTGAAGGTTGACTCAGCCTTCCATCCTTCTGAGGTAAGTAAAATGAGGACCCAGATTGTGGGGGCAATAAGCCGACTTTGTATAAAAAAGAACACCGCTTGGGGGGGCCAAAAGCCCTACTAAGCAGGTATGAAGGTACAAAAGTATGAAGGCTATTGCTTAATGTATTGTAAGCCACCCTGAATCTCCAGAGAAGGGCGGCATATAAATCAAACCAATAAATAAATAAATAAATACTGCTTCAATGTGTTTTATAGCACTCTCTAACTTGTTTACAGAGTCAGCCTATTGCCCCCAAGAAGCTGGGTCCTTGTTTTACTGACTTTGGAAGGTTGGAAGGCTGAGTCAACCTTGATCCAGTTAGGATTGAACTCCTGGCTGTGGGCAGAGTCACCCTACAATTCTGCATTCTAACACTGCACACCATGGAAGAGAGGGAGGGGGGGAGGGAGGAAAGGAAGGGAAGGGAAGGGAAGGGAAGGGAAGGGAAGGGAAGGAAAGGAAAGGAAAGGAAAGGAAAGGAAAGGAAAGGAAAGGAAAGGAAAGGAAAGGAAAGGAAAGGAAGGCAGGAAGGGAAGGGAAGGGAAGGGAAGGGAAGGGAAGGGAAGGGAAGGGAAGGGAAGGGAAGGGAAGGGAAGGGAAGGGAAGGGAAGGGAGGAAGGAAGGAAGGAAGGAAGGAAGGAAGGAAGGAAGGAAGGAAGGAAGGAAGGAAGGAAGGAAGGAAGGAGGGAGTAAATAAATAACAATAGCAATAGCACTTAGACTTCTATACCACAGTGCTTTCCAGCTTCTCTAAGCTGTTTACAGAGTCAGCCTCTTCCCCGCAACAGTCTGGGTCCTCATTTTACCGACCTTGGAAGGATGGAAGCAGTGATGGGATTCAACCAATTTGCACTACTCCAGGAGAACCAGTTGTTAACTTTCTGCACAGTTTGGCAAAGTGGTTGTTGGAATAAATCATTAGGGCAGAGAACCAGTTGTTAAATTACTTGAATCCCACCACTGAATGGAAGGCTGGGTCAACCTTGATCTGGTCAGGATTGAACTGCATGCAGTTTAAGAGGAAGGAAAGAATGATGGAGTTTGAATTTGGTCTTTCAGCCCAGCTGACAGAATCACTCTCCTTCCCTAGAACATAGCATCATGGGCTGGAAGGGACCTTGGAGATCTTCTAGTCCAACCCTCTGCTCAAGGCAGCAATACCATCACAGTCAAATGGCTGCTCAGTCTATTTTATCCAACGATGAAGGGCCCACAACTCCATGAGGCAAGCAATGGATTAATTGTCCTCACTGTCAGGAAATTCCTCCTTATTTCCAGGTTGGATCTTCCTCTGAGGAGCTTCCACCCATTGCTTCTTGTCCTGCCCTCTGGTGATTTGAAGAGTAGGTCAGATTAACACAGTTGGAAGGGACCTTTAGGTCATCTAATCAAACCCTCCACCTGAGCAGGAGACCCTCCACCATTTCTGACAGATGGCAGCCCAGTCTCTTCTTGAAAGCTTCCAGGGATGAAGCTCCCACAACTTCTGAAGGCAACTTCTGTTCCATCGGTTGATTGTTCTCACTGTCAGAATCTCTCCTTGCTCAGTTTCCATCCATTATTCCTTGTCTGGCCTTCGGGTGCTTTGGAAAAAAAATTGACCCCTTCCTCTTTGTGGCAGCCCCTCAAGTATTGGAAGGCTGTTATCCTGTCTCCCCTGGTCCTTCTCTTCTCTAGACTAGCCCAGTTTCTGTAACCATTCTTCATATGTTTTGGCCTCCAGTCCCCTCATCATCTTGTTTGCTCTTCTCTGCATTCTTTCTAGAGTCTCAACATCCTTTTTTATAATGTGGTGCCAATCCACTCTTCTCTGTGACACCCCTTCTCATTTCTCTGTCTTGTGATTTCATTGATTTGTGATAGATCCATAGTCCTCCCTACCAGTGGGTGGGTTTCACATTATGTTACTACCGATTTGCCCCACGTGCGCACACTCAATTCATGCACATGTATGCCCAATTCCTGTAAGCACCTGCTTATTCCAGCCTTCTGTGTATGTGCTTTGCTCGCACACATGCCTTCTGGCCTCAAAATTTGGCCATCACCACCAGATGGATTCGTAACTGTCTGACCAACTGCACTCAACGTGTAGTCCTCAATGGGACTGCATCTACATGGAGGGAAGTATGCAGTGGAGAACCCCAAGGCTCTGTTTTAGACCCAGGGCTCTTCAACATCTTCATCGATGACTTGGATGAGGGGATAGATGGGGAACTCATCAAATTTGCAGATGACACCAAGCTGGCAGGAATTGCCAACACTTCAGAGGATAGGCTCAAGATACAGAAGGATCTTGACAGACTTGAAGATTGGGTGCTATCTAAAAAAATGAAATTCAACCGTGAAAAAAGTAAGGTTCTACGTTTAGGGAAGAAAAGCAAAATGCACAGGTACCGTATATGTGGTACTGTGCTCAATAGTAATAACTGTGAGAGGGATCTTGGAGTCCTAGTGGACAACCATTTAGATATGAGCCAGCCATGTGCAGCAGCTGCCAAAAAAGTCAACACAGTTCTAGGCTGCATCAACAGAGGGACAGAATTAAGATCACGTGAAGTGTTAATACCACTTTATAAGAAGAGGCGATCGCGCACGAAGCACACGGACAAAGAGTACCAGTAGTAAAGCCGGTTGGAACCCACCACTGGTTCCGATATCTCAGGGGCTGCCCCAAAGAAGAGGGAGTCAAGCTATTCTCCAAAGCACCTGGGGGTAGAACAAGAAGCAATGGGTGGAAACTCATCCAGGAGAGAAGCAACTTAGAACTAAGGAGGAATTTCCTGACAGTGAGAACCATTAATCAGGGGAACAACTTGCCTCCAGAAGTTGTGAATGCTCCAACACTGGAAATTTTTAAGAAGATGTTCGATAACCGTTTGTCTGAAGTGGGGTAGGGTTTCCTGCCTGGGCAGGGGGTTGGACTAGAAGACCTCCAATGTCCCTTCTGACTCTGTTATTCTATTCTATTCTATTCTATTCTATTCTATTCTATTCTATTCTATTCTATTCTATTCTATTCTATTCTATTCTATTCTATTCTATTCTATTCTACTCTACTCTACTCCACTCCACTCCACTCCACTCCACTCCACTCCACTCCACCCCACTCCATTTTCTATTCTATTCTATTCTATTCTATTCTATTCTATTCTATTCTATTCCATTCCATTCCATTCCATTCCATTCCACTCCACTCCACTCCACTCCACTCCACTCCACTCCACTCCACTCCACTCCACTCCATTTTCTGTTCTGTTCTGTTCTGTTCTGTTCTGTTCTGTTCCGTTCCGTTCCGTTCCGTTCCGTTCCGTTCCGTTCCGTTCCGTTCCGTTCCGTTCCATTCCGTTCCATTCCATTCACGTGCCTAAATAGGTTTGCATAGAGCCAAGGTGGGTAGGCAGGTGGGTGGGCCCACGATTTCCGCTACCAGTTCGGGAGAACCTGTCCAAACCAGCTGAATACCACCTGTGCTCCCCACATAAACCGATTTCAAGGAGA